>JAVYIG010001861.1:242500-291606 GCA_035222895.1 Strongylocentrotus droebachiensis
GAAAGACGTATATGGGACTACCCTTTATCTATCCAGTTGTCATCAAGTATTAGTCAAAACATATTCTTTCACATGATTGACATTAAGAGCTGCCATTTCATTTTTTGAGAGGGGGCGTTTCCAAAGCTGGTCTTTACCCTTAAATACAGTAATACAGTAGGCGCGATAATATATTTTGTCTGTGATCCCCACTTTTGATCATGGAAATGTATCCTAATGTTCATATTACAATACGAAGGAGTTAGCTCCTTGGTTATAATGTACACGTATTCTATCTTGTATACTCGGATTCATTAAAATGCGGTCTGCATCGAAAGGCCAATGCCCTATATTCAGTTCCCTTCGGCATTGCCTTGCTTCGGTATCCCTCCAGTTATTTTCGATTCGATATGTCACAATCTATCTGAGCTGACTGCCGATATTATATTAAGTATTTGTGATTTTTAGGATGCGATAGAAAGTGTACCTTCCCAGGACGCCGACCTTTCAGCGTTGATTATCTAAAATGAAATGCTTCTTAATTTTCTCTTAAAGAATCAGATGATCTATCTTTGTCTTAAAAGATGTTAAAAAACGGGAATCTTGACATGTAGGTAAAATGCTTTCATTATTTGTGACAAATCTATATTCTGAAGTAACCTTTCATTGTTTCTGTTTTTGTACCAAGTTCATATTGGAAATCAAAAAGATAAGTTGATGCAGAGATTATGCTATTGTCAGTGTATTCGTGGCTGTAATTTTTTTGTTAGCAGTATAGGGATATCAAATAGAACGATTCCCTTTAAAATCTGTTGTGATCCTTTTATCCCCTCTCCCTCTTTCTCGGGATCTTCAATCAATAATCTTGGAGGGGCGTTATATTATCTCCATGAGATAAAAAAAACCCCGCAATATCCATAAAATGATTGAATTAGAATCCCTAAATCAGTGATTATGACAATTAATGCTTTTTATCCCGTCCTTTTATTCCCTCTCCATCTTCCTCAGAAGTAAAATAAATCCTCACTTCGTCTAAATATCATCGCCTTCCTTGCTTTAAGATAATTTGAAAAGCCAGGACAACCTACATGTACTTTGACTTTCATGAGATACGAACCTCCGCGAATTTTCAAAAAATTAGAATTCCTAAATCAGTGATTATGAAAATTATAATAAAAATGATAATAGGAATAACAATATATTATTTCTTTAAGAAAATGCTTGAAAATGCTTTTTATCCCATCCTCTTATGATCTCCTCTCCATCTTTCTCAAAAGTAAAAAAATCCTGACTTCGTCTCAATATCATCGCCTTCCTTGCTTTAGGATAATTTGAAATGCCAGGACATCTTATTTCGACTTTGATGAGAACCTCCTCAATTTTCATAAAATTGGAATCATTAAATCAGTGATTGTGAAAATTATCATAAAAATGATAATAGGAATATCAATATAATATTTCTCTAAGAAAATGCTTTTTATCCTTTCCTTTTATGATCCCCTCTCCATCTTTCTCAGAGGTTAAATAAATCCTGACTTCGTCTAAATATCATCGCCCTCCTTGCTATAGGATATATTGAAATGCCAGGACAAATTACTTTGATTTCGGGTAGATTAAACTTATTTCTGTTTCATCTGCCTCAGATTGTATAGAGTCTACGAAGTATAGCTGTATAATATAGGTATATAGTTATTATGTGTCCTACCCCCTCTTTATGCAATGTCTTTCGCGCATACAATTTTTCATTGTTATTATTATTATTATTATTATTATTATTATCCGTCTCTCATTTTTCTGTATTTATTGATATAAATCTGTGACATACCTTTCATCACTAATCTCTCATTCAATGTCATTCTTGCAATTATTTGTGTCACATCTCTCTCCTCTATCTCTCCCTCTTCTCTTTTCAGTCCTTATCGCTCAAAATAATAGGTCCTGTAACATGAACATTCACAGAAAACCAGGATATAAATAATATCCATTCTCTCTCTCTCTCTCTCTCTCTCTCTCTCTCTCTCTCTCTCTCTCTCTTTCCTCTCCCTATTTTTGTTTTGTTTATCTTTTCACTCTCATCATTTCGTTCCGTCCGTGGCAAATGCATGAATGCGTGCAGACAGCAGCCAGAACGATATCAAACGACGCTATATCAATACAGAGAAACCGCGCTCCAGTGAAAATGTCAAAATACTCGAGGGGCTCTGCACAGGGATATGCCGGAATTGACGGAGCTTGTGTAGGGACTGTATTGGAGCTATAAAGTGGCGCCACGGATCGCGATATCTACAGCGGCTCTGCGCCATACTTGGTATTTTCATCCTATTTAATTGGATGGTTAACTGCCACAATCAAAATCTGCTTTAAGTTTTATGATTCGAGGTAATATGTGACTGCAAAGACGATGGGATTAGAGCATTAATGTAATAGCTTGTAAAAATTGACAGTCTAGACGAAGCGTAATTATTGATATAGTAAAACTTGTTTTTTATTACTGGAATATGCTTATATACAGAATGTCTATTTTTTGTTTATTGTGTCTCCGAACACAGATTTTGTGACAAAGTGTGAGTGTTGGAAACATCATTCACGTCATCGCCATGTAATACCGCTATTAAACATCAATACTTTGAAGACAGTTCTAGACGGATATCTTTGTAAATTAAAGTCTTTTATCATTTACATTAATCGAAATGTTTAAATGTACTTTGTATCTTTCGTAAATATTTTTTGAAAACTTTATTCCAAATCGTGAGTTTGTGACCGTAAGCAAAGATATATATTATGAAAATCATTTGGAATTATTCATCTACTTTGGATATCTATGATTTTGGACAATTTGGGAACATAAATATTAGTTCAAACGCTGACCACGGGTCTATGAATTTTTGTAGAGATCTTCCTGACCTTCCAAGCTAAACTGACAAAGAATCCACATATTTTCATTACCATTTCGTAATGTTGTGTAGCACTTTTATACATGTCAAAAGATTCATTTAGTACGTTCTTTCAGCCAGTTTATATGTAATGTTCTCGTAGCACATGATGTATAAAGACACTCACGTTTAGCATGGATACTTGACAATATAGAACAAAGATGCGGTTTTTTTAAAGCTGAAAAATTTCCTAAATTACGTTTTCAACCAATGCAACGTGGAGGTATATAGATAATTATACGATGCAACCTGGAGGCATGATATAGATAATATAACATGCAACCGGGGACAACAAATGAGATTATTTTCTTAGAATCTGTCCTTCGAAATTTAATCAGCCATGAATGTTTTAGTGATCGCGAGTGAAAGATGTTTTTAAAAGGCTGATATTATAATGAGGACACAAGGGGTGGGGTGTGGGGTGGTGGTTAGCAGTATTGTCATACAACTGCTTTAATTAGGATAGTACAGAGCAAAGTATATTCATTCAAGTTGTGCACAGGCTGGAAACAATTGAATAAGATCTTTATAATTGCGTATCAATCGCGGGATCAATCGCTATAGCCATTTTTGCCTTTACACACTCCCCCATTTCAACTGCTCCAGACGACTTGTGGCACTGGTCGCTGGCGTAGATAGCAACGCATCGCGTCACTACGGAGAAGCCGGCGGGCTCGGCTGGCGAAAAACACCACCGGTATATCGTGCCAATTATTTCTACTCTCGCATAATGTGCGCCCTTATAACGGCGCGCTGCAGCACCACTCATCACTTTCATTAGTTTTTTCAGCCGGTAAATGAAAGAGCGAGAGATCCATTTTAAAGACAATGTAGTCGCATCAGGAGCGCTCAGTGTAAACAACCGTTACTTTAAGAGGTATGCAAATAGTGGATAGTGTTATAGTGGTTTACATATTGTGTGCTGTTAATGGAAGTATCATTTGCCTTTAGACTCATCAACTATGGATGTTTACACGAAAGTCCAAAGCTTGTCACTTTTTTCAAAGGACGTTCTTGCCAGTTTCTAAAATTCACATCGCTGAATGGAGCTAAACAGTAATTCCACTGTTTCTTTTCTGCTTTTTGCATGGCATCGAATATATATTTCTCGTCACATAGATACTGAGATAAAGTCAAGTGGATTTATCGCATGGAGACAGACATAATTATCCCAGCGTTTCAGGAATACCCATTTTCGCCTGATCTATAAAGGATACTCTGGTTTAACAACCGACCACTACTAAGTGAAAAGTAAGTGTTGGATACCAGTATGGAGCTATGTACAGATTGGTAATAAAACTATTCATCTACATACCAATCTATTTTTCCTTTAGTCTAGAAATTGTTCGGCGATGGAGACAGAATACTAGATGTTTATATCATAAAGATGTACTTTCTCTATACCTGATCATAAGATAGTTCAGGTTTTTGTGTTTATATAATTACAAATCATAATCAAACGATACGTTGTATTTGCTGACTTTTTAAAGCTAAAGTGACTGGAACTCAACCTTCATGGGTGTAGTAATTTGATTTTGTTTCCATAAAACCTATATGATAGAAGTGCAGGTCTTATGGTCTAGTGAACAGGTCATAAGGTATGGAGTTCGAATCCCTTCCACATCACTAACGACCTTTGGCAAGCCATTAATCTACATTTGCCACATTTGACCTAGGTGTGGTAAACGGGTAACTGGTTGACTTTTTCTTGTAATGCAAGAAATATACTACGTACAATATTACCACTTAATGAAGTGATAATCTTTTTCAAGTTAAAAAAAAAGAGCCATGTACTAACTGTGTCTCTGCTGACATATATTTCATGGATATGTTTGTGGTATTAAGTATCATGATTATGTAAATAGTCGATAATGATACTGATGGTTAGTCAACGATGAACTCAGAGATGATCATTAGTGTCACACAGTCTTAAAATAGTCAAATTAATATATGTAGTTACATTTCTTTGGTGACGTCTATCACCACATACTTCTGTGTATTCATCGTAAACCATTAACATATTGGTATAATAATTGACCATTTTGATGGTAATCTAAATGTTAAATGTTAAGGCTTCTTCAAAATGATGTACGTTCACCTCTATAATTGAAATGACAAAAGACAACTTAATCTGATAACTGGCACTGACTGGCGAGCATTCAATAGATTGAATACTGGACAATAATTGCTCAATTTTCACTGGAGTTTTATTACAAATTAAAGCGCTTGCAGATGCCTGGTCTTATTCAGTTGAGGTGCTTGTAAGCATCCATCGATGCTAACGAAGAGATCGTGTTTGTTGACAAAAATGGAGAATATTTTAGAGAATTAACTACCATGCACCCAAAAGTTCTTGTTACATGTTATTACCATGAAATACTTCATTTTCAGCCTATAATAATATGGGACGAACCTGGGAATTTTTCGTTCGATGATATACATTCTTTAACAAATAGTGAATAGTTATTGATTGGTTGGAAATAAAATTCAGACGTTCGGTTTGATGAACATACAGTACTATAAAGGCATTTAGGTTCACAATCTTGACATCATATTTCTGATAATTTAGTATTTACTTTAACATGACTTATATTTCCTTTACTCCATTTTAATAACGTCTTAAATATATAAATTTAAGCTCAGAATACAATGCAACGTTTCCGTTCAGCGGTTACTTTTGTTCTCGCTATTGTGATCTAACAATACTGAATTTACCCCCCACCCCAACGCATAAAATTACCTATAACAAGCAGGTTGGTTGAAGCTTCTACTTATATTCATTATTGTAATTGCACCGTGACGATACGTTCGTTAAATTTTCATTTGAAATCCTTTTGTTGCAGCGAATCAAGGACATCAAGCAATTTCCTTTCTGTCATGCTTCTGTTACCAAAAAAGAATCATGACTGAACAGAAATAGTCTAATTATGTAAATAATTTATATAACACTGTGCATGGTAACTTACACATTATTCTTGCATTAGGAAAGCCTAATTATATTGAACTAGCTAGAATAATGATGCGATGATACGTTTGAATTGGTTTGTTTGTAAGTCGTTCTTGCATGAGAAGTTATTATAGGTGTATTTGATAGAAATGCCAGTAAATAGGGAAGCAAGCCCAGCAACATATTAATCATGTCAATTATTGACTTCACTGTTCTAGATGGTATGGTAATAAATTCACGTGATAAAAGCATAATGCAGGTCAGGCCATTGCATTAACCATTTAAGATTTTGATATATTCTAATTGTTCGAAATAGGGGCGTGATCGTATTACAAGCAAAGTTACTCAACAAAATAATAATGCGGAATAATGAATATGTCAAGAAGCATTATAGGCGACTGTCCCTTTTCCATTTTTTTTTGCAGAGCACCTGTATGTATACACTCACACTATTGCCCCACCCACACACACACACACGCGCGCGCACACAAATCCCACACAATAGTGATATGGATACACATACATATTTGTATATTATACACACGCACACACAATCATGCATTATACATAGAATGTTCAGCTTCTTAAACTCTAGAGACATCATCGTTTGTGAGTGAAGAGTAACACATTTATTTCCTATCAGATTTTTAAACAATAATTCAAGTTACATACATGTTCTATTCCACCAGAGTCATTTTATTTCCAATTAGCAAAGTGTAAAATTATGGTCATAGTTCATAAAAAACGAATTCGCTCCACCTTCAATTCAAAATTCCCGAGGAGGGGGGAATCTGAAAGCGGATATCAAAATGATCATGGAAGTAATAAGTGCTATACGATACAATTCATGAAGAAGTAATTTGAATTGACCTATTTGCCAACGACAAATAAAATGAGTATTAACAGTTTTATTCTTCCAAGTGATAATTGCAACACGGAATCGTGAAATTTGGAAAGGGGATATATTTTTGTTTTTAAAGATTGTAATGCTCACAAATAATTTGCAGTTCTCCTTGTATGGCGTTGCAAAATCATGACCGAATTGCCAGTGGGAACTGGTGTCGACTTCACACATTCATAACCCTTCATATTTCGTTCTTAACTTTCTTCGTAAATTTTTTGCCTCTCCCCAAATGTTTAATATCGATTCATGCTTAATAAGCTACAGTCGAAAGTCTCCAGAGTTGTCTAACGTGCTTTAAGATTTTGCATCATTTATGATATAATATTATGATTTAAAAGGGAGAAAGAAACGGAAAAAGAAAAAGGAAAAAAGGGGAAAAAAGACATTTAAAGAAAGAGAAACAAAAAACGTCCCTCGCATATACGCTATAATCGTAACCGGTGCACAGTTTTGCGACATTGAAATATAGCCCCAATGTATTTCATTAACCTAATGAAAAAGGTGAAAGCCTCATTATTACAAATCGGAAATTAAAAGAATTTATATGGGACATATAGTGCGACTTTAGCAATCATTGTGTACATTATGATAATTGAGAAATCGAATTGCTTATACATTATTCATGTAGCTGGCTGATATTTTGCATGAAAACATCAAGTTGATGTCGGCTCTGAGAATTATTTTACGAGTTTTTTCGGGATAACCAGAGTGACAAATGACAGGCCTGACAGTTCTTTGCCGACCATTGTCTTGTTCGTTTATGCAATGTTAACTTAAACTATTGAAATATAATGTCATCATTATACAGAATGACACTAAATCAAAGAAGTCTAAACCTGACACATTCATTGGCTTCTGAAATGTCAAGTATCTAAAATGGGGATCATTATCATAAATTGCGAAACCGATTTTTATCATTATTCACTTTCAACTTGAAAGCAATAGTAATTAAAACGTGATAAAGATAAAACCTCAACACTTGATTGTTTAGGAAATGATACAATGGACATCAATGTTTTTCTAAAATTGTTATCAATCCCATATGTTGTTTCCAAAGGTAGACATGAAATTAATCTTGGGAAAATCACATTTTCGTATTCAAGTTGTATATTGGATTGGTTTATAGGACCAAGGAATATATATATTATTATATTCCAAGGGAGACGTGAGCCAGCATGGCAATTTGATCAGCACCTTTAATTTATCAATCTATATACATAAATTTTTTATCATTTCCTGTTTATCAATGAACTTGTAAACATTCTGTACCAAAATGACAATATTTACCGTAATACGTAATTTATCTCTATTCAATTATACACTATTCATTTATGTATCATGTATGGGGATCTTTCCTTCCTCATCATAATGTTACAATCTTCTTCTTTTACCCTGTCCTGTACTATACCACTTCTGTTTTCCTCTCCTTTTCTCCTTTTCTCCTTTTCACATCTTCCTTTTCCCTTTCTCTCTATCCTGGTGCTCCTTGTCATCACATATATTATTACACTGTAACTTGTATTGTTACTGTTAATGTACTTTGCTATTATATATATTGTTCATTATAATCTGCCACCTAACCCACTGGGTTTACGGGCCTGGTTTTTGTGTGTACATGATCTCTAATAAAGACTTGATTTACCACTACCACCAATAATTATAGTACTAATTTTCAGGATGAGTTTTAACATAACAATCCTTATTTTGTCATGTCTTTTTCTTCCTTCCAGGTGACCCACAGCGAATACAATCTGCTACGTATTTGATTTAGGCAGACAAAAGTACATTGTAGGATCTGAATCCTGAAGCACTAACGATCAGCCTTATCGAGTATTTCACTGCAGAAAATCATTCAGCACTTTCCGATGATTTTCCGAAGGACAAGAAAAGATAGCAAAGAGGACACTTCTCTCTGTTAATGTACCAAACAAAATATTCTTCTTTTCTGGTGAGTCACCCATATACTCGCTTCATCATTGGCTTTACTGAGGATATTCAAATACGGCGCAAAGAGCAGTTGACTGGCAGTTTACCGTGCTGGTTGATTCGAACATCTTTAGCAGCCGCCACCATCTTGCTTCGTTCGCTTCTGGAAAATTAATCTTGGAACTTGGCGACGGTGGTATGTCACTATGGAAATAATCGGAGGATAACTCTTCGGCTCTGTGAAGGGAACCACTCCATAGCTCAAGATGTCTCCAATTATGTCGCTATCCGTTTTCGAAATTAACAGACGATGTCAAATACCGTTAATGGCATAATGTAATGAGCTGGATATGGGAATCTAATTGACTAAAAGGATCAATTACGGAACTACTTTAGCAGACATCGGTTCTTGAAAAGTCATCATGTTCACTTCGAATTCATGACAAACCTTTTTCGGCCAGCAAACTCATAACCGAAGTTCGTGATCATCAACCTCATCGTTCACATTGTATTGTAGTGGTCGTACGGTCAATCGATCACGATGGGTCTTCTAAAGAAACGCTCGAGCAGCGGTTCGACACAGCCGATGGTGAGAAGCGTATCGCCCGACATCGAGCTCAGCACCGTGATGGACACGGAGCTCGTTGCTAAGGCGTATGGCAAGCGTGACACAGAAGGGAAGAAACCACGAACCCGACGATACAACCCCTTCCACCGCGCCTTTGATTCTAGTGACATGGAAACATCATATCAGAAATTCTTCGTTCGCCGTCGTCTGGAAACGCTCCCCGTTATGATCGCCTTCTCATTCTTCTTCGACGTTGTCGTATTAATCATCTACTATTTGGATCGCGCAATCCCTAGCCGCGTCATCGCTATCTCCATCATGGCGATCTGTGCCGTCACCAACTTGATTCTTTTCTCCTTATCGCGCTATCGCCTCATCTCGGACTGGTCGCTTACGCGCGTCATGCCATACCTTATATGGAGTCTGGTATGCGCGCAGTCCTTCGTGGACTTGGGTCTATATTACCAGCCGCTGATGCCGAGTGATGGGGCTGGCTGGCAAGTGTTTTTCATATTTGCCTCTTTCACCATGTTACCTGTGCCTTTAGGAGCCATGATCCTCCTCAGTACTTTTGCCATCACCGTACATTGCCTCATGGTCGGGTTGCTCTCGTTGGCTAACAAAGAATACATGGCTGAACAGGTAAGCACATCCCATCTAATGAGAGTGACAAGGACGTTAATATTCTATGTAAAGTGATATGAGTTAGAGCTTCCTCTTTCTCTAAGCAGACAACATATTTCCACGTTTAAATTTGTGTCATACAGGGGCGTTGATCGGGGGGGGGGGCGTATTAATCGGCAGAAGCTGTTTCTTGTAGTCCATGCCTCTCCTTTGCAAAATGTTATCAGCATTCACCTCCTTCCAATAACTAAAGACCATGAAGGGTAATACATAAATACTTGACACAAATATAATGAACTAATGCATTCCTTTGGAAAATGATACGATACAAAGAAAATTGTTAGCCATGTGCTTCTTATCCCCTTCTTATGCCCACTAAAATATAACCGAATAATTTACAAATGAAAATAAAATAGAAAAAAAATGCAAGACAAAACACCACTTTTCCAAAACTAGAAAAGGTGTATGTTTCTTATAGCCATTGTGTATTTCCCAGTCTAAATTGCAGCAGTCTGGGGAGTTTGACCAATGTGTTATTAGACAAGCTTGCCTCTTTTCATGAAATGATTTCGTCAATATTGTTCATTATTGATAGATAACGTTTTATATCTTCTCAAAACTTAAAAGGATTGAATTAGAGAAGTTGATCAATAAAGTTGTGATACGATTTAAACTTTATATAAAAAGAATAAACCATATGAAGAATAGACCATATAAAGAATAAACCATATAAAGAATAAACCATATAAAGAATAAACCATACATGTATAAAGAATAAACCATATAAAGAATAAACCATATAGAGAATAAACCATATAGAGAATAAACCATATAAAGAATAAACCATATAAAGAATAAACCATATAAAGAATAAACCATATAGAGAATAAACCATATAAAGAATAAACCATATAAAGAATAAACCATATAAAGAATAAACCATATAAAGAATAAACCATATTGTCTTAATGGCAATTGAGAAAAGAGGTGAGAAAAGATTAATCCAACTTTATAGACAACAGTGAAGTCCATGGAGACACACTTTTGCAGAGTAATCAATTAAAGGTTAAATGACACCCCTTTCTGTGAGAGGTGTCGACAAGTTATTTTGTGAGACCACTTATCCATATTAGACCACAACATCTCTACACAAGTCATGTGAGAATGATTTATCAAAGAGATATATCTACCTTTATTGTGAAGAAACCATTGAGGTTGAAATCAAATAAAGAGGCCAATACGGTCTTACAAATAGGGAAACGGAAAAATTAAAAGAAAGATATGATTTAAAAATATTATCTGTCGGTTCATAGAGAGTACATTTGACTTTATTTTACATTTTGTTTCTTTTATATGCAAAATATGCTGGTGGCAGTTGATGTCATAGAAAGTCCTTGAACAGGGATGGTGCCATTATCATGTTTTAAGTTCCATTAGACATGAGCCTACTGTGTAATTTAGAGATCGTAATTTACAGTACAGATTCACTTATTAAGGAGTGCATCCTGTTCATAACTGGAAATATTACGCTTACCAACTTCTCACTGTACTACAAAATTTACTCTGCTCCCTTCGTGTTTCCATGGGGCCCTCGATCCGCTCTCTCTTAATTCAGATTCTGTCACGTATCAAGGGATGATGGTCTGTGAATGCAGAAAGATTCAACGTTTCTAAGAACACATGTTATGGGGGGAGGGGGGCGTCCAACCTCTAGCGGGAGTGGATTATAGTGTAATAGAACTTTAATTTGGAAAATTTGTCCGTATTTGAAATACACCTCATACGGAAGACAATCATCTATTTTTTTTTTTTTTTTTTTTTTCTGAAAATGGATTTAAAAGGACCTCAGATCAGTAAGTCCATCCTCAGATCAAATGAACGTCTAAAGAAATAAAACCATCCTGGGAATATTATATTTTACAAAGATATTGGAAGCAAGCCTCTTAAAAATAAGCTTGAGTTCTGGTAATAATAAAATAAATTCTCACAGCCTCCAACAAGCGTTCAAGATTACAAATAAATGACACGCGCCAAACGATTTTGGTAGAAAATGCAGAGGGGTTGAGTAATGAGCATAGAAAGATGATGAAGTCAAGGAGGATATTCTCTTTGATGAAATCAAGGAAAGTAGGCTCGACACCATGTGCTTAACACAGGTCATGAGAGGTGTGGTTTTTATTGCAGATGATTTCCAGCAAGTTTTTGTGAGTTTGTTTCTATTTCACTGGTTCAAACAATCAATCTACTGCAGGATAAATAATCCAGAATAAATTATAGCCATGTTCTCTCGACATACGATTCCCATACCAGAGCTCAAGATTAACTTTAACCTCAAATGAGCAATTGCACTTATTTTGTTACTACGATATATCATGATTTACCTTCTCCTCCACTCATGTCTATTTTGAAAATACTAATGTGCAACAGGTGAACATGAAGAATCAGGCAAACAGATAGGCTAGTCATCTTACCTGTTTTAAATTTCGCTTTAACGAGAGCCGCAGTAACGCAGACGGTGTCACAAAACATGCGATAGTTGTGTCATCGATACTGCAAAGACTATGTTCCCATGGAAACGGCACGCGAACTGCTGCTACCTTTTGCATCGCCACCTCGCTCACCTCGTTCTGTTGGAGGCACACATTTCCCTTTGCTCTCGGTAATAAGTCTAATCCATCTCTTTCTCTTTTTCTTTCTCTTTCTCTTTCTCTTTCTCTTTCTCTTTCTCTTTCTCTTTCTCTTTCCCCTTTCTCTCTTCCATCATGCACCTCATAGTTTATTCACGAGACAATGACTTTGATAATTTATGAATAAATTGTTTCGTCATTCATGCGAATATTCCCTAAACCCATGCTGTGTTTTCTGTCTCTCATATATCCCCGACCTTCTGTCTTTTTCTCCTCTTTTTTTTTCCCTATTTCCCCTCTCACACATAAACACACGCACACATACACAAACACGCACAATCACTTTCTTATCATACCTCTAATTCTATCACCTCTTTCCCTTTCTTTCTTCCTCTCTCTCTCATTTCTCTCTCCCTCTCTCCAATATCTCCCCACCTCTCTCTGTTCATGATCTAGTATGTAATAAGCTCCACCAGCAAAAGCCTCGTAAATAATCGCCCGCCATGATTGGAGTTCGCATCGAATACCAAAAATATAGGCACAAAAATGGAACACAGGATAGGTTGCATTGATTTATGGACATTGGGCTCAAGTACACCAAACGTGTTAAATCATTGCAGAGCACGTCTGCCAGGGTATCGCTTACTCCCTTAGCTTTATCATGTACAGTATGTATTCGGAGAAGACAAGAATTATGATCAAGAAGAGAATTTTGAGCTGGTAATACAATCGCTAAAACAAACGGGGCACTTCGACGAAGGCTGTTTGGAATCGCGTCGCCGTTAAGTGTTCTGCTTCAAGGTATGAATGCGAATAGGTTAAAATTTGTTTTGAGATATTATATTGGACGGTGGTTATTATTAGAACACCAGGCAAAGCCCGATACAAGTTTGCTAGTCTGAGCTTAGGAGAACGCGAAGTCAAAGTGGAATTATGCTGAGTATATGCGCTCAAAACTGTAGTGTATTGAAAATATCCGACCAGCAATTGAACTGCTTTTCCTTCATGAGAATACTACAGCTACCAGTAGCGGGCAAAGGTAGATGGTTTGATCTAAAACCTTCTAAATTGTTATGGTTTTAAAAAAAATTGTGTTAATAGAACAGAAAAAACACCCTAGAAATTCCTAAAATAGAAAATCGGATACCAGCAAATTTTTCTGACTGAGCTCCCTCCCCCCCCCCCACCCACACAAAAAGCGGGGGAGGAGAGTATTATTTGTTGGCAGTGCCATATCGAACAACCATATCGAACAATTATTATTGATTAACGAGATGGAAATTTGTGCAGGGCTTCAAGTTTGAGAATCAAGCAAATAAAATGTTTCCATCTAATCATCATCATCATCATCATCATTATCATCCAAAATCATCCTCTTAATGGAAAATGCTTCATTGTTTGCTATCCCTAATGATGTAGAATAAATATCAAATTAGGCCTGCTCATGGAGTCGTATTGTGTTAAGTATATTTATAAAGGTAATTGCCTCGTTTCATAGACCTGGCTACAAAAGAAAATTATGTAATACACCCATCGCTACGTCATACATGAGATAAAAAACATTTTGAACACGTTTTGCTTATCTCAAAGAACTAAATTGCACTAGCGTGTATCCATCCCTCATTCCCTTGCTGTCTCGAACTTTTTACCAAACTATTTTCTTTATAGCCTCAGTAACGGTTTCTTTATAATAATCTCGGTCTACCGGGGATGATTATTCGTCCTTAAAATAATTACGAAAATGTCAACTGTAATTCCCGCGGCTATTCAATGTGGGAGTAAAAATAATCGACACATCATTAAGGATAGGTAATATATTCCAAGGATATTGGAAGATATTGTTAGCTCAGTAGATGAACAGATACAAGTTAAAGAGCTTAAAAAAGAAGAATGTGAAATGCTCCATAATAGGCATCTAGATTCTTATAAACATTGTATTTTTAAAAGTAGAAAACAATCGCATTTCCCGCATTCTTCTTCTTTATAGTTCAGTGAGAAAGTGTACCAAATTGGAAATGCATAATTCTGTCACTTTTATTACCTTTTGTGAGAATATTCCAAATATGTAAATTGATTTGATTTCTTTTATTGTCCAGATAAATGGACATTCTTTTTCCACATGGTTACAAAGTATACATCAAGCATGAATCAATCGAACAAACTTCAAAATATTAATAATTTAAAATTAATCTTTATAGAATCAACACTAAATTCAAAAACAATAAATCATATACTTTTAAATTTTAACTATATGATCACATAATCTTATTAATTACTGTGTATTTAATTTCAATATTCATATACAAATAATATTAATCACTTTAAATATCATAATATACTTTGTATCAAAATACATTTATGGTATCGTCTCCCCCCCCCCCCATTACGTCACAAGATGAATGAGATCTGGAGATCTGAGAAAATTATTTCAAAAAATACTTAAAAATCTATGAAATATATTTAGATGTTTGAATAACCAAATATGAGTTGTAGGCAGCCCTACACATTAACAGGAATCAGCTTATATTTGGATGTCACCCGACCTTTAATAGACCATTTCCCCCTATTTTCAGAAAGTAAATTGCGCGGTCATTATTCCATTCCTTATTCCCTCGCTCTCGAGAATTTTTGACTTAACTATTTTCTCTATGGCCTCATTAACGGTTTCTTCCCAATGATTCCGGTCTACTGGGAAGAATTATATTTCCTAATAATGATTACGATAATACCAACTGTAATTCCCGTGGTTATTCAACGTGGGTATAGAGTATATTCGACACACCATTAAGGATAGGTAATAATTATATTCCAAGGATATTTCTTTTTCTTTCAGTAAAAGACTTTATCCAGTCATTCGCAAACAAAAGCAACTCAATGAATTCGCTAAAAATATATTAAAAGGATGCTATTTATATCTCTTCCATACCCTCCCGAATAAAATATTTAAAAACTAGTTTGAACAAAAAAAAAGGAAAACTGCAATCATGTGGCCGAGCGGTTAATTCCTTAAAAATGAATAACTGATTGGCTTCCTTCTCGTGGCGATCACGAAATGGGTAACTCGCCCCCTGATTGGTCGGGGGAAATGGGGAATTGTTTGGTCAGTAACGTGATTTTGGCATACATGATTCTACCGCCCTGGGATTTTAATATTTTTCATCTCATTCTCCCCAATTCAAGCAGAATTTGATACGACTGTGTACTTCTCGACCTAATATTGCACACAGGTCTTTTTTTCTTCTTTTCATTGTTTTTCTTTCTTTTTCTTCTTGGTTTGTGCGAAGGAAGTGTTGATCGACTACACGTCCGATCACGTCGAAAAGTCACGCAATGTCGACAGCTTTTTATTCGACAATCATATCACTAATTCTGTCCTCATACCTCGTCTCTTCCCTCTTCTCTTTCATACAAACCGCAGTAAACCGGCGCGATTTACCGCGTCATATAATTATGTGAACGCGCCTTCATTCTTCCCGTTTTCTAGCAGCATCAGACGATTTCTTTATTCACTCTACAATGAATATACAAATTAAATTACCCTGATTATTTGTATGTAAAAAAAATATTAAAAAAAGTGTCATTCGCCATTTCTGGAATATGACATATCAAAGTAATGAACGCCATTGAGTTAACACGTCACTCCATTGCCTCTCCAAATCTGACTTAGATACTGCTAAGTTAAATAAATATCGGAAATTTCCAATCGTCATAATGAATCAAGCTATAAAAAAACCACTCGTCCACCGGTCCACCCTGTCCAGTGTCGTCCGAAAATTAATGAGCGGACGGAAATATGATTTAAAGCCAAATATACTCTACATTTTTGTCGCTAACTTCCTTTTCGTTCATTTTCTGCTCTCTCTCTCTCTCTCTCTCTCTATCTCTCTTTCTTCCACTCTCTCTTTCTTTCGTTTTCTCTGTAGTCATCACTATGCACCGTCTTTCAGTACTCAGTGAAGCAAATTCCTGGGTTGGGATCCGTTGACATTTAAGCAAACACTTTATCAAATTATGTTTCGCCCTGTAAGCAAATTGCCTACTCTAATCCAGCGAAAGTGCTGGAAATGACGATCTTTAACACAAACCGTTATTTCCCTCTTCTCTTTCTTTTTTCTACTCTACTTAGATCGGAGCAAACATCTTATTGTATTTGTGTGCCATCATCTTGGGTTGTGTGTGTTACCTTGTATCCGATAAGCAGCATCGTATGGCCTTCCTGGAGACCAACGAGTCCCTCAAGACGAAGCTCACCATCCAGGAACAGGCTGCACAACAGGTGAGTATCGTATGGCTGTGGTCTTTGAGAGAGTCTTCAAAGCCCTGTGTTGCCATTAAAAGCGCATCGGTCGCAGGTGTGGTCTTTAAAGTTACTCATGGCTTTGGGTTGTACTGTATAGGGGCACCGGTTCCACAATGGTCTTTAAGATTTTTCCAGATCCTGCTTGCACTACAAGGGCCAGTGGTGACCCGATATTTGTTCTGGTTCTTTAAAAGAATTCTAGTATATTCGACAAATGGTACTAAAAGTCGCCTATCACTAGGCATAATATTATTCAATACTCGACAATATTTACTTTTAATCGAAATATATATTTAGAAACAATAGGAAGGCTGTTCCTCTTTCTAATATCCTGTTATACAATCATTCTTCGTCATGACATACAAATGACGAGATTTTACCCATTGTTTTGCGCCTGGCATTGTAAGATTTAAAGGGACAATGTGATGTGACAGTGGAGGTGGGGTGGGGGTGATGGTAGTGGCTTGGGGGATGTTGGTTAAAGCCTTTTTTGCTGTCGCATTACGGGTCGACGCCCGTTATGCTTTTACCACCTATGTCGGCCACCTACACTTTCCAGACGAAAGCATCCATCATCCGAAATAGAATTGCATGACTTGATGCATTCATTAATTTGAGTACAGTCATTAATTATTTTGTTTATTTCATTTTCCACTTGTACGGATGACTGAGCGCTTTTTAATTCAATTATATTGGTTAGAGTCTGTTTTGCTGTCGCATCACGGGTCGACGCCAGTTATGCTTTTACCACCTAACGCTTGATGTCGGCCATATTGGAATATTTCCCAGATGAAAGCATCCGTCATCTGAAATAGGATTGCATGACTTGACACATTCATCAATTTGAGTGCAGTCATTAATAATTTGTTTAATTCAGTTCTATTTTATTTTTTCCAGCATGCTGGCATTCATCCTATTAGTTAGAGGTCCTGTACAATCAGTGAGATGTACTTTGATGGTTAATTCCCATTACTGCTTTGCTTTCAATCAATTTGTTTTAATGATTCAAATGTGAAATTCGAATTAAAGTGATGTAGTTTGAAAACATTAGCATACATAATATTGACTAAAAACATTACTTCCTTGTTGGAAATGCTTGAAAATGTGAAGCTGAAAACACATGGGCAAAATTTCCATCTATCCACAAGTTCCGGGTGTGGAAGGGAGGCGGAGGTTTTCTCAGATTTTTTTTCTTGGCTATGATCTTATCATGGAATGTCCATAACGATGCAGACTTACTTTGTGTTAGTCTGCATTCAGTCTGTATTTGTTCTTTTGATAATTTAACTCTGATACCCCCCCCCCCCATTTCTTGTCGTGTTTTTGACGTACTGTTAAATTCTGAAAACGGGAGATATCCCACTTTGTCTTAAGCCCCACTGCACTACTTATATCTACTAGCGCCCTCTATATAGCAAACAAGGCCTAATCGGTGACAATTGGTCCCCCATGGTCCACTTTTTCTTATGTTAATTGAGAGCTGATTTGATGAGATAACCACCTGTCAGTGACCATGCAGGGAGGTCTAATCCCTCCTGGCCAAACTAGTGCAGATAAGCTTTAATATATCGAATTCAAATGTTTTCTCGATGCAGGAGGGACTGTTGCTATCTGTACTTCCCAAGCATGTTGCTGATGCAATGGTGATGGATGTTGGGAAGAAAAATACTGGTCAGTTCAATCGCATCTACATTAGGCGGCACGAAAATGTCAGGTGAGTTTATCTTCTTTAATTTTATTTGAGACGGTACAGTTGAGTTCTTTCTCTGTCTGAATCTGTCTCTTCTATAATTACCTTGAATATATGCTGAGGTTTGTGAATATGCAACTCTCAATCCTAATAATATATGTATAATAATTAGACATTAACCCTCTTATCTGCCCATGAAGTGCGAGAGAAAATGATACCAGGGTTTATTGTTCACTTCGTGGAAGGATTAGGAGGAAATGGAGGATAACTTCTTGACAGACATGCACAGTTAGCCCATTTGCTACGGTAAACTACTTTGTACTTTTGAAGGTTGCAATTTATGATGTAGCGTTTTTAATGAGCAATTCGTGTATTCGATATGGGCCTACGTTAAAGAATTGCTGAAAGTTGGTACACCTTGTGTGAATCGAAGAGAGAGAGAGAGAAAAAGAGAGAGAGAGAGGGAGAGAGAGAGAGAGAAAGAGAGAGGGAGGGAGAGAAAGAGAGAATCTGCGTTGTCCTGGGGATGTCAATGTCAACACAAATCTAATTAAGGTATGGATGTATCCAATACAATAAAGGTGCTTTGAAATGATATTTTGTTTAATGTCATATATAGCATGATTCCAGATTTACTTCAGAATGTCATTTTTTTCTCAATGGTCACTACTACCTTTAAAACATTTCGAAGCTGGAAGAAATTAGAGAAACGATTTATCACACCCGATGTGCCGTTCCGAAAATGTAAAGTCATTGCCGAGCCTGTGCATGATAATGTTGGCCTATTATGTATAGTATGTCTCCATCTTAACGGTGAATTTGATTCCTGGTATAAGGAGAACACAATCTCAGATCTCAATTTAAGGCTATAATTTTGTAGTTTGTGCCTTTCGAATTTCATTGAAAACATAACATTTCTGAGTAACAAGCAAAGATGACTGAGAATAAACAGATTTATATGGATCACAAGAACATCTCTACCCATGTTGGTGTATATCAGCTTTGACTGTGGTTTCACCAAGTTTTAATATCATAAAAGACACTGAACTGATGCAAAATTAATAACACAAATGAGTATTTCCGGTCACGACATAACAGCAAACTTAGATGACTGAAAGTTCAGGTATTTTCATGTAATTGTCTGTGAAAGAAAATGTTTTGAAGAAATTGGGTAAGGTTGACTATGCAGTACATACGAATTAATGTAGGCCTATTCTGATTTTGTTGAATGATTAAAATCAAAAGAAATCGACTCAGTCTTGCTGAAGATCACATGTACTCACACAGAAATTGGCAAATGGGACTACACATTAATGTTTGGTAAAGCCCTTCATTTAGGCCTTTTTCTTGTCATATTTCGAATACCAAAGCATAATTTTATCAAGAGCAATCCTTCTAAGGGGCATTCATGTTGTGATATTCTTCCTCATTGACAAAAAAAAAATGAGAAAGCCCACATCTTTTTCTTTTTTCATCTTTACCAGAACTCAGCCTTCCTTTTTGTTCTCATCTTATTTATTAGAGGGCGCGTTTACCTTTAAATGTGACATCCTGGAGGGGAGTGAATTCATCGCCTCGCAGAGCGTTAAGTGACATTTCGCCACCGAAAAAATCTGACACGTATTTTGTCACTCGCAATGCCGCGCACTGTGTGAGCGTGTTTCTTGAGAATCATCTCTTTAAAATACCAGCTACGTATAGAGTGATACAACTCATACAATAATATGCGTTCGTGTTTTAGGAGAAAGAAAGGGATGATTTCCCATTTCATTTATCTTTTCCATTTAGCATGTTTGGTCCCTGCTACAAAGGGGGTAGAAGATTACTGTACAAATATCTTAGTCCAATAGACCATTTTCGTAATGTAATCAAATGTAATGCAATAAATGCATACATCTTTGTTAAGTGTCATATTACAAAATATTTCACTCACCTGTCATGAATAATCGTATTTCAAGAGTCAGAATGCGAATCGCATAAATTTAATTGTTGCTAGGTAGGAAACATTATGGCTTGTCCTACCTAACAACAAGTAATGTATGTATTAAAATCTTAGTATTAAAAAATAGGACTATCGAGATACTTACCGCAGCATTCAAGTTTCTTTGATTTTGAATGTAGCCAAAGAAACGTGCTGAACTTTTTAGCGATTGTGAAGGCGGCATTATCCATAGATTTAGAGGAGATTTTCTGTTTTATAGCAGAGATAATTGCACTTAATCATTAAATAAGAAGCTTTGAGAGGTTTATGACGAGTTTTTTCCATCATCTTCAGTGTAATATAGTGGGAGGATTTCACTCAAGGAACATGATTATAAGTAGAAAGGGGAACACAACATTTTTGTGACCTCTCCTGTACTTACACATCCTCATAAGTACCCTTACTCTATCTATCACGGGTTAGACAGTGTTCATTATATCGAGAGCTTTGCTTTGAGGACATATATGTTACCAGTGGCGTAGCCTGTGCCCAATCATTTAGGGGGAATTAACATTATTGATGGAGTGGGGGGGGGGGAAAGAAAATATTAAGGTCGATCAGAGAGAGGGGTTTTCAAAGTGCCGCTTTCCACGTGCTGTTTCCCTTCACCCCTCTCTTCCCTTATTTTTGTTATTCCAATTTTGTCATTCGAATGATGGGGGGGGGGGGCACACCCCCTTCGCAGCTACGCCATTATATGCGACGATGAAAAAGGAAAATGAAAGCACATCGCACGAAACATGTGAAAGGAGATTAGAACGTGAAAGAAGGTTAAGAAAAATGGAAAATTCTGTTGAATTTGTATGTTCTTGGTCTATTTAATGTGATACAATGCAACATTCTTAATTTGCGCCCAATATAATTACATTTTTGCTGTTTTATGCATAAGTCGACTGAAAACCAAAATATGTTGACTGCACATTTTCTTTTCTTCAATGTTGTGATTCACACTGTCTACAATAAAATATTAAACAAATAATCAGCTTGATCTTTATAGTCCAATGTCGGAGGTTTTGATTGGAAACTGTCTCACATAGAGCCTTCAAGTTGATTGTATACCTTCATCATGCGGCAGTGCATGGCACCGCTTCCAAGTGTCTGCAAATCTTGAAATTCGCTCTTTAGACGAAATGGAGTGATGCTTTCGCGTTGTGATAGATGAAAAGAGCTGATAACCTTTTCCAGATTCCATTTCCAGCTTCCCGCTCTCGGCTTCTCAAGCGGCTAATAACTTGACTTCTTCCCCCCCCCCTTCTCCTTCGTCTGGCCAAGGATGTTGATCGCCATTTTCACTTATTTTTTATGTTAAAAAAGTAGGCCGTCAGGCTGTTATTACGCACATGATGAACCAATTTGCTATTCATGTATATATCGTGTCTCTTTTATAAACATGTAATTATAGTATGTTGCATATAAGCGTAATATAATTATGTTTTTCAGTACACGTTGCTATTTTTTATCTGGAAACAGTAAGTACTAGGCATGTTATTTAAAATTGGTTAAGAAGGGTATGGATGTGAGTGATGTATATGCCCTGGTTTATGGCTGTGTGTTATCATTAAAACAGCAATTAAAAAGCAATTTGACACGTCAGTTCAAACATCCATTGTAAGATGGTATTCAAGCTCACAAACAAAGCTTTATTTGCGAATCGCTTCAACTTGAGCTTTGAATTTGAACTGGCGTAAATTTAACGAAATCGATTCACTTATGAAAGAAATAAAAATCATAGCTTCTTTATGCCTACTTAATGAAATCACAATTTCAAACTGGAATGGCATGTGAAGCAGGAAGCAGATGGATTCGTATTGAGGCGGTGTATGTTTGCAATGTGTCAATGTGAGTGATAATTATTTAATCAGATTCTGACATCGCTTGTTCAAAATGTCTGAAGAAATAAATCTAAGCGACAATACGAGCCAGATTAGCAAAAGTGTTTCATTTGTCAGCCGATGAATCGGGTTGTGTAAAATCTTGACAAAAATTAATTTTGTTCTTTCCTTGTTTAGACACCTTTTTCGTGGAATCAAAACAAATAAATCAAATTTTATCTTTTTATCGTGATTATGTAATAAACTGGCTGGTTGAATTAGTTGTGTCGTGTGTTTTGCAAAATTATGACAAACATTGATTCCCCACCCTTTTTCTAGACACCTTTTTTGTTGACAAAACACCCGATTATTCACTGTTCTTTCCATTTCCTTTGTTTATTACTATCGAAGTAGAGTTGTATTATTCAAAGCTTTTTATTTGGCGAGAAAGTAAATGGAGCATAGCTGTTCCCCTCTGTAAATTGAGATACCGGATATTTTGCAAGGATACTGCATTTCTGTCGACAATTTTGAAACGTGCTGGTAGTTGTACTGTATTATTCAGGTTAATCTGTCGGCATACGGGCTTTAGCTGCTCCCTCCCAAATGTTGATCGATTATCAAATGTATTCGATGTAGTGATAATGATTTCATTTAAAAGTATCGGGGCTTCGTTGTACTTGGGTGGTAAAGTTAATTCTATCCTCAATGCCCATTTACTTGAGCGTATCTGGGCAGACACCTTAGGGCGTCAATCAATTTTCAGGAGAGGAAGAAGGAAAACGTTTTGAAGTATACAGTTTAATGATACACATTGTGATCAAATATCAGGGGAGGGGGGGGGGGGGGGCAATGCACCTCATGACCATGGCTCCTTGGCACACACACGCACCTCCCACACACACACATGCGTTAGCGCAAAATAAACCATTATGATAACATCCAATGTAGCAAACAGCAAGATTTGATTTTCATCCCTCCTCCCTCATCTTCCAGGAAGACTGATGTCCTTATACGGTGTTAATCAATATGACTATCGATCGATACATATTTTGCCCACTATTTGGTCACCAGTCTCCACGTAATTGGGGAGACGCGCGTCCAGAAATTGATTTGTTTATATAAACAATAAAAACGAGTATTTCTGGAGCCACATCCCACGCGATATCCTTATAATTTGATAAAACTGAGATATTTTGAGGGCTTTATTGTGATTAAAGGGAATGGAAAATATTGGGAAACACATACTCAGCCTGGTGGATAGACATTTCCAAATACATCAACGATGGAACTGTAGATATAAGATAAGAGTATGTGTGTATCAGCGTGATTTACATTTGATAAGATATGTATGGTCTTGGGTACTTGAACACCTCTTCTTTAAACATAATAAACATACAACTTAATTTGCCCAAAATAAGCCTCAACGTGTAAGTTGGCAAATCATTAGAATGAATACTTGATTATGCTCGAAAGATAGGGAAAGGGGAATATATAGAAATATAGATAGATATTAAATAGATAAATACACAAATCTAGATAGAGATATAGTGTGCATGTATGTAGAGAGAGAGAGGGGGGGGGGGGGAGACATAGAAAGAGAGAGAAAAGGAGGGGTGAGAAAATCTCAGGATTATGTTTACCATTCATTGCACACACCCATACATGAACGCATACTTTATGTGCGTGAGGGTGTCTTTGTCGGTATGTAACATGGCTTTAACTTTCATTACAGAGGGGCTAAATATATATATATATATATATATATACACAATTTCCCTAAGTGCTTCATTAAACACATTCAATAAGATATCATAAACCCATTGTACTGTTTGTGAAATCACCTATTATTAATTCTGCATTAAGGCATTTCAGCTTGAATTACTTGCTGACTGTAAAATCAACATGCAGTGCTTCAAGTTCAAGGAAACGTGTTTTGTTATCGCATGTTTATTTGTTCTATCCAGACATGAGAAATAAGGAAAGGCAAATAGGGATTTATTAAAACCTGAGGGTTCGAGAATGAGAGAGAGAGAGAGAGAGGGTGGGGGGGGGGGGGTAGAGCATTTTCTTTTTGTTTTACAGAAAGGCAGAAGGAGAATTACTCAATATAATACGAACAAATTTCATTTGATTTCTAAACCGCTTCACGCTTCATTTGCAGACCACTGTGTATTTTTCGTATTTCTTAGTTGTCACTTTGAGTAATTATTCTCGATTATACAGCTGTTTTTTTTAATGAAAGCTCGAAAGCTTTGTCACTTGGAAATCTGCTGCATTGTACCGCATGGATTAATTTGTATTAAATATTATTTAGTAATATGAATAAAGTTATAGACTACCTTCCGCCTTTAATGAACCAGAAAAGTGAACTGGCTAAACCATGGGGAATTAGCAGAGTACGTTTACCCAGTGAAGAGGTAAAAGGTTTTCGATTTTTAACTTGAGAGAGAGAGAGAAAATAGTGAAGGGGATTGGGGAAAGGGGGGGGGGGGGGAGGCGAATTAATGAAGATTCACGGAAGGAAAATGGGAATGAAGATGAAGAAAAATATAGAGAATAGAAACAAATAATCAAAGTGAGGAAGTTAAAGATGGAATGAAAGAGGGGGATAAAAACGAACATAGGCCTATATGAAGAAACAGGAGCCAAAGAAGAAAAAGAAAGGAACGAAGGGAAGAATAGATAAGAACAATGATGAATAAGCAAGAAGAAAAAGAAGAAAGCTAAAATAAAAAGTAAGAGAAGCAGAAGACTGGAAGCAATGGAAAGGAGTAGAGAGTAGAATTTGTTTGATGACTATGGGTCTGAAGGAAGAAGGGAAGGATGACAAGATCCTGACAAAGTAAACCAAGCAAACAAAATTGCAGTTCACGGATGCAAACATTTTTATATTTAGACTTATACCAAGAATTCAAAGGAGTACATTGCACTGTTGTTTGATGAAGTACTTTCAATTCAATAAAGCTACAGGATGCCTGGACATGTTTAAAGGCGTTTTGTTATTTCTATCGTGCCGTCATATTCTTGATTAAAAAGATAAATAATTTGTTGATACACCTATTAATACGAAATTTTGCCGTCAATGTGAACAGGTGTCAAATGTCACATAATATTTCTATCCCCTCATGAACAACTAAATAACCTAATCAAATTGAGTTTCATTACATTTATGTAATGATTACAATTCTATAATGGCTAGAAATGTGTTAATATTAACGGGGTTGGACAGTTCTAGAAACCATCAACGGGATTTGAAACAAAAGAATCGTTCACAACTCAGCGATAAACCGCTTCCCCCCCCAAAAAAAAAACAAGCCGCGAATAGAAATGATAGAGAAAAAGTAGTTACGCGCTCGAAAGACACCTAACACTGCCTGAGCACACTGATTTTGTTTGTTTTTATTCGTTTGATTTTTTTTGAAAGGCAATACACGGCTGTTTTTTAGTCTTTTACTGCGCATGTGCGAAACCTTCGTGCAGCTTGCTCGCTGTCCTTTCCTCTCATTGAAAGCTCCAAGCGAGTGAGTATAATATAATATGCGTCTGATCATGTTGATTAAGGTCAAAGCAATATTTCCGATTAGTGAGCAGGCACGAACCTTCAAATACAGGCTTAGTATTGTGAGGGAGGAAACGAATTGAATATACACTAAAATGCATTTAATACACTGCTGTCAGAGAATGAATAGTGCAGTGATAAAGACAGTGATGGGAGTCACCAATAACTGAACACGAATAAGAATAAGTCGAGCTATAGAAGCCATCTCGTATGATTCCCCTTTCTACCACCATCATTTTGCTTATACTTCAATTCGGGGGAGAAAATTCCATTGGAAATTAGACATTAATACATAAAATAATCTATATATTTTTTTCGTATTCTTTGCAAGTTAAAGAAAATGTCAAATCAGTGCAATTTCACATTGTGTTGGATTACTTATTTATCAGGGTGTGATGGAATGTTAATATCAATCGGTTTTTCCTTTTGATAAACTAATAACGAGTTTTTGTTTTCCATTAACATAATTACATAAATATATTCTTTGGTTCTCTTTACGTATTGCGGACCTTTTCTATTTTCTTCTTCTCTATCAGGCCGACAAATCTACAAAGTGCTATTTGTTTGTCGGCTCATACTTTCATTGCTTTCCACGAACGCAAACACACACACACGCACACCACACCTTCGCATACACGACCCTTTTGATGTCTCCCTTTCTCCTCTCCCTCTAGACCTCTTTTGAAAATTAATGCTTCTAATGGAATTGTAATTAATTTGACAAACATCATGTTCCTGATGCCTCCCGAGGAATAATTCTCCCGCTCGTTATATGCCACGCACGTCAAATTATACATCCACGTTTTTTTAAAAAGAGACTTAACTGTAGTAATTGGAAATCCATTTCGAATATCCATTTCGGTCTGTATACATACATTTGCAAAGGACAAAGAACGACCTACATACTGTATTGGACATATGCGGGAATCAGGGCATTTTACCTTCTCATATAAATTGTAGTTTGCATATGAAATTTTGGGTATGAAATGTCAAAATATAATCATAATCATGCCATTCCTTTCATGTTTCTTTAAAAACTTTAAAAAGCCATCCGTGATAATCAGACGAAATTTATGATATTTTTAGTGGAGAAGCTACAGAATATCGTCAACTGCAGTCACTTAAAATAAGTCACAACAGTTTCACAATACTACCCGTAGGATACATTGATACTTTAGAACTTGATAATGATTATGTTTTTGTATTTGGGTAGTTGATTTTTGCACATTGCCTGTTTATACGCTGCCCTGCCAATATCATATTGATCTACCGTAGATGTAAAACTACTACTTCATTCTCTGAGGCTCTGTGTGGGTAGAATTATCTAAACTCTTGCTAGAAATTTTAATTTGATTCTTTTTTTTAATTGGAGTGATCCCGTTTGTGCTTGTTGATCTTAACATACCGATTGAATTAAGAAAAGTGAGGCGTTACTTCGCTCACATAAATTTGTATAGAAATAAAAAACCTCTTCATCTACCAATCAATAGAAGCAACCAACATCCTCTGTCCTTTATAGCCTAATAATTAATAATGAAATATTCCTCAGAACATTGCATGCAAACTAAATATTGTTGACTGACAATCATTTTCCTTTAATGTCGTCTTCAGCGTGTATATTTTACCTTCACGCCATTATATAACTCCTGAGTTTTTATAGATTTGTTCACTGTTCGGTTTACCGCTTCAACTAAATCTTCGGCTGCAAAGTAAAATGACATAAGCTTTAGTGCAGTTCACATTTCGGTGTCTTATATCAGATGTGTATGCTGATAGATGTGTATTGCTTTAATAGAGGCAAGCAACCTTTTTTCCCCTCCATGCACCATATCATTCAATTACGCGTAAAATGTGTTTTATCTCGCCGCGGTGATTTTTCAAGGCATTTTACCCGATGGTGTGCGAACGAGGTTAGATGGCGCTCGTTCAGCGCCATTTGTTATGGTAACTCAGTGGTTTTCAATCGCCCTAGCAACGTTATTCAGCGTCGACACTCCGGAATTCTTTATTCGTTCACCAGTTCGGTTATGCTTAGACGGCAGCTCTCAGTTTCGGTTTTAACATGAGCTACTAACATGTTATAACAAATTAATCTTGTAGTTTGACTTATGATTATCCTGTTCTTCTAGGAATCTGTGGTATTATCTTTAGTGATATTATATAATAACATTTGAGACAAATTAATGTTAAAATAGAGCCCCCTCCCCTCTACTATCTTCCTCCATCTCTCTTTCTCTCTCTCCCTCTTTCTGTCTCTCACATATACACGCACGCTCGCGCAACTGCACCACTTCTCACCCACTCACACCAAATAGGCCTTACTCACAATTACCTCCACACCTCTCTCTCTCTCTCTCTCTCTCTAACAATCAGAAAGCACTTTTCACAAGGTGCCTTCACCCTTTTTTACACTATTTTTTATGAACACTCTGGAATATTAAGATGTTCGTAAATCAAAACAAATTGTGCAACAAAGGCCATGAGTTTGAGCCTTTTCGAGTACTCTTTAAGTGCTAATGCAGAGACAAAACGTATGAAACACTCCCTACTTAATCATATCAGGGACGTGATAGAGAAGGACTGGAATCAAGCCGCTCTCATTTGACCCCATGCTCCAAGCCGCCGAAAAGTTATGCGCTAATCTGCAACTGCTGACCAGGTGGTGAGATAAAAGAGCGCATGGAATTTCAGGATTTAGAATTCCTACATCAGAAAATGGTATCACAGCAACTGTTCGCTGTTCCTTCCAATGATTTCTCATCCATTGTTGAATGTGTAAAGAGTAGAACAAGCGAACACAAACTTGTGTAATTTCATCCTGTTTTAAACTTGAAAAATACAAAAAAACACGCGAAAACACGCATTAGCAAACTTAATGTTATTGAAGATTGTAAATCATGGATCAAATAACGGGACATTAAAGCATGCACAAATTAGCGCATCATCCTAAAATATTGAGTTTTTGACAAGATGTAATTTTTCTTTACCAACTCTGGCACGCAAATTAAAGGAAGGACGGAGTTCTAAATTAGAAAATGTGTTTGATGCACTATTCCCAATCAAATCCCCATATAAAGTTTTTGATTAACACCGAAATTTTGCCGGTAATTTAATATTTTGTAATAAATGTAAAATTGGTGCCTGGCTTCCGAAAGTCCCCGCAGTGGAAGCGCGGTCCGGAGCATGGAACTTCAAAGCCAAGTGGAATGTTACACATCCCATTGTTACGCTTTAGAACTCAAGAATGCGTTTGAATAAATTACAAGAGTTTCGCCTCCTGTTCTCTAACCTCCCTGATTATATTGAAGTCGTAGCCACAAGGACCTTTTGTACGAGGGTGGCATAGTGATATTTAGATGCTCTTTGGCTATAGTCAGTGAGTAAGCTGCGGATTCTGATGTGATTTGGCAATCAGCAGTCATGTGTAACAGCCAGATCAGTATAGGGCTTTCATGTGTAAAATGCTTTGCGCTCAGATGTTTAAAATGCTAATTCAAGGTATGTTCTTCCCAGTATTGGTCTGCATCTCTATCTCTACTACAGCAGTTACACACAGATATTGAACAATCTGTTAAAGGTATATTTCTATAATCTGAACCAGCTTGGATGTATGCAAGTTTGTCCGATAGTGCTCGTAATTATAGCACAGATTTTAAGATGAAATGTCCCAAACTGAAAGAAAAAAGTGACCGTCTCATTGGTGAGGTCTTCATTCAGCCAAACTTCGTGGCTACCTTCAGTTTAGGTGATAGGCCTACTGGTATTATGTCCATTTCAAACAAATCACATATGGACTTACTGGAAGGGCATCGAGAAGGACTGTGTGAATGTTATTGAAAGTAAAGCTGAGGTGACCGTTGTAGGAGACTAAATCCAGATATCCCGAAGGAATTGCGACATCTTCTATTTCGCCAGAGCGAGAACTTAATATAGGTCTAAATCTCACATTTCGCAGTTATCCTGGAGTAAGCCCATATGTTATATCATTATGCAGGCTTGGTCGATCCGCACACGGAGACAGTTGGCAAATACACAGGAGTAAATGTCTGGATAAAATAGTTTACCGGTTTACCTACGATCTAATAATCAGTTGCAATACATACGCTGTAAATACCATCAGTCGTTTATTTTCTAATCGAAATACTACTATGACCAATACTACTATTAATACTAATACTACTACTACTACTACTAATAATACTACTACTACTACTACTACTACTAATAATAATAATCATAGTGATAATTTTCCAACTTTTCTCATCAGTATTAATCCTGCTCTTCCCGCATGTCCCGAGGGCCATGTTATTATTATTATTATTATCATTATTACCTCAGCATAGTCGTGCACCCAGTGAATACAGCCTGTTACACATGATAAGGGTAATGTATGTATAATGCCTTGCTAAGAAGGTTAGGACTGAACAAGAATCGAACCTAGGATCTCTGATATGAGGGTAACGTGAGTTGACCAATATAGCTCAGTAAGTCTTCTCACTGTCCAAGTATGTCTTGCAACCTTCTTCACAATTCTAAAGTCTTGAACTCAACATTCGTTTCACTTAGTTTTCTTCCTATTTGTCCCAATAGAGTCTGTCGCATATACCCAAAGATAGAAACGGCGCGGCGGATGAACGTCTCGTTCTTCCGGGGCGAGTCCAGCAATATTTGGCTGAAGGGGGGGGGGGGGGGAGGGCGAGGGTGCGGGGGGGGGGGGGGGGGGAGAGGGCGAGGGTGCGAACAAAAATTATTGTCAAGCAAGCAGGCAGAAATAGATATGTTAACAAACCAAAACACGAAAAAAAAGTCATCACAATTTGCAGCGCCCTTTTTATTTATGAAGTCTCTGACAAATAACTAAAGCTTTTTTTTCTTCAGGTATTGTATTTTCTTTTTATGGTATACAAGTTTGGTTCGGGGCACATTTTTAGAGGGCACACTTTCCTTCCATATGAATGAGTACTTGAGATATGTCTCTCTTTTCCTTGAGGGGGGGGGGGGTGGGCACGTGCCCCCTTATCCTCCAGTTCCGCCAATGCGCTTCAGACTCTTTCTCTATAGGTCATTGCAGACATTCATGTTCATTATCCAAACTCCCCCATCACTCTTTATTTATTGCCTCTCGTCCATTCCCTTGAATATCACCACAAGATGAGTGACATACAATAAACACTGACGATCATAGGTTTCCATGGCAATGTCTCTTGTTGAATTAGGCGGGATATTCACAGACACGTCCCAAACGTTCGCAGGCAATTTCCCTTCTTGGATCAAGTTAGAAATGGGAATGAAATATCTAGGGATTTTAGAAGAAGGGTAGAAAGATGAGAGTTTTTTATTTTATTGATTTTCAACGTTAGTTTAGTCGGGATGGGTATCTTATGTGTATATCTGATTTATGGATAAAAGGCCATCTGCCGTTGGCGATTTCAGTCTGCCTCTGATGAGGCTGACATATAAACCACCAACACGACCAAGAGTGTATATTCATATTAAACATAGCGGAATTATTTGGAAAATGATCGATTGTTTTGTTTAGCGTCATTTAAAAAAATTATAATAATGTTAACGACCTTTAAAAAAAAAATTGTTTGTGCAAACGTTTACCTGCTAAAAATCTCTATACATATATTCGGAGAAATAGGGGTGGGGTGGGGATGTCGCTAGTTAACACTTAAAAAGTTACTCACTATTGCTTCTTATAGTTTCCGAATTGATCAATAAATTATAATATAGTTCAAAAATTAACAATTAAGAATTCCTTTTGCAATATTGAACCGGATAGGATGATTTTCAAAAGCACTTTTACACACTTTATGTGACTTCTTTACAAAATAATGACTAAAAAGTTGTAAGAAATGTTGTCCCTTAAGGTGCTTCTAGTGGGGCATATTTAGGATCCAAAGTTGGCGTGTTCATTTTAAATCTTTGTCTTTTGTTATACAAATTATAGCAATTAAAAACTATCCTTCTCATAAGGATGCACTCAATTCAAGAAAAGTTGGTATTTTATAGTATAGGCCTACTTGTTGAATACCAAATTGGCTTACGTTTCCTAAAAGACTGGTGAATATATGAGAAGGGCATTGCTGGTAACTTCTTAGTCAAAGTATGTCTAGAATGTCTGAATGATCTAAAAATGGATCGCGAAGGGTAAATTGCATAATGCGCTCGGAAATATATTCATGTTACGTCATGGCACATTGAGCATTGCGTTTGGAGGGAGGGGATGAAAATAAACATTGGATCTGAGTCGGGATTTGGCGTCTGTATCTCGACATTTGTTCCATTTATTTTTTGTAGGGCGGGCTAATAAAGCCTGCGTGCATGCGAGCTTGTGATTTAGGATACCTCTCAATAAAGTTAATGAAAAGGTTTCATTCCGAGCTCTCCAATTTACTCTCTGCCTTTGCGTCTGTGTGTCTTGTGTGTCTCTGTCTATCTCTCTCATTGTCTCCTTCTCGCCCCTTCTTTATCTGTATTAGTCACTTGCCTTATTTCATGAGTACATCCACGCCCCCTCTTGTTCTTTGTAGCTGACCGTCCCCCTGTCTTTCTCCCCCTCTCTCTCCCTCTCTCTCCCCCTCTCTCTCACTCTCTGTCGATACACTTCGATCATAATTATGATGTACTGCGAAAAGTCTACCTATACCGCTTATTACATGCAATTAATTTATTGAGCTGATCTACTTTCTGACTTAACCTACGATTTAAAACGATCGGCGCGCCACATCTCTTCCCTGTCCCTACCCCTTTATTAAGTTCTATGTCCATGTATTCAGGGACAATGTCCATGTTTACTTTTCTCCTCAAAACACCATCTTCAGAAGTTACCACTTAACACTTATAAATGCAAGGCAAAAACACCATCCACTCATCCATCAAATATCTCTCATCTTCGCACCCCAAAGATCATTTTCTCTTAGTTATTAAGTCCTCTCCACTTTCTCATGCGGTGAGCAGTAATGACCTTTAGAACTCGTTAGCCGAAGTAGTAACTACATAATTAAAGGAAAATGAAAAGTGCGGGGACAAACACGATGCTAAATATCAAGTCTAATTAACACTTTACCGTCTCTGTTTCAAATATCAAGCGCAATCAAAAAAATATTACAACTTGATTTTATTTATTTTGCCTACAAGGCCTTCACAATTGAAACCTCTACATTTGAGCTTCATGTCAGTGTTCTTACAGAGTTTTCAATAAATCATTTGAATCACGAAATATCCTTCTTTAAAAAAATTCTCTCTCATTTCTTTCTCAACTGCCGTTAATCTCTCGCTCGCTGTCTATCCCTAATGAGTAATACACATCAATTGATATGTTTAATTTGGCGCCTTCGTTCCGTTATTGACTTTTTTTCTCTTTCTTTCATTCTTTCTCTCTCTCTCTCTCTCTCTCTCTCTCCCTCTCTCTCTCTCTCTCTCCCTCTCTCTCTCATTCTCTCTCTCCCTCCCCTCTACCTCTTTCTCATCTTCTATCCGTCTTTACCCTTTACTAAACTTTACTACTTCCGATTATCTGAATGGCGTGATCTGTATTCTATATCTCCTCCAAATTTGATTCATAGCGACACAACATTACGGATAAATCTTACTTTGTCCCAACAAAAATCGTCTTCTTTTTAAAAATAATAGTTTTTCATTCGTTCTTTTCGACAACGACATTTTAAACTGGCTCACTTAATAGTCGTATAATTCAAATGTGTATTTGTATTTATTTTTATTTGGAAATCGCCGAGCATACTCGGAATATGATGAGTACGATTCACCCTAAGAAATATTTCGGTAAGACAATGAAGACGATTTTTTTCATCCAGCCCTTAAGTTTTCCTTGTAGTTGAATTAGCAATTAGATGTTACTTGTTATACACGTTTCTCGTGACCTCTCAACATACCATTTTCATAAATCAGTCCATCAGTGATTTCCAGTAGCTAAGTCTTAATTTGTATTGAATTCTCTTTTCCTTCCAAGACCCTCAACCGCCAGCTGCTCTACCTTCTATGACCTCTCTTCCTTCCTGTCGCCGTCGTAACCGAATTAACGCAAATCAATTATTAATCAAGATTTTTATCGGCGTTGAGGGGAAGTCGAATCAGGCAAAACTGTATCATAGAAACTGAATTTTATTAGAAACGGTACAAATAAAATCTTCAGTCTTATATTTGATTCGTTTCTTCATTGCTAGATGTTTCCCTGTCTGTTGAAGCAGGAGGTGTTACACAGCTGGAGTACCACGATGATGATTGATTTTCTTGTTAATGTTCCTTCCACAAGAACCGTTTCCTGCGTAGAAGTGTCGATTTTGACGACTTTTTGTATTTGAAAGTATTGACCTTCCTTCTAAGAGTGTCAGGCGTGCCGCGGTTTTTGTTCAATGACGTTGTCAGATTTAATTTTGCTGTTTAACAAGATTAATATCTTGCCATTTCTTCTGGTTTACTTAATGCATTTGATTATCTTTTTTAATGTCAATTTAGAAAATCAAAATACGATTTAAAATGTGAAAACATCGTCATTTCTTTGTCATTTCTTCTGGTTTACTTAATGCATTTGATTATCTTTTTTAATGTCAATTTAGAAAATCAAAATACGATTTAAAATGTGAAAGCATCGTCTTAATATATGGAAAAGTGGCGTAAGTTGATAGACCTTCAGATGTTACAGCTCCAACATTCAGAAAGATATGAAATGATAATCAGTTTTTATTGGTGATTTGACATTGAAGCTAGTTATGTGAACCTTAATATACGTATGGTACATCTAACTGACTACGTCAGCGAGGCGGAAGATCCAACAGAACAATGGCTGACAAGACATAGGGTTCACTGCACACAAATATCTGGATCTTATAAGAGGTTAAGAGTCTTGGTTCTGTTCTGGAACTTCGTTATTATTTTCCAAGTAGTTCTTAAATAGCCTGGGAGACGTAACTGTCGATATATGAAGGCCTTTAAAGGGACTCGGTAACATTGTTCAGATGAGAGGTAGTGGTGCTAAGGTAGTGACTTCAATGCTAGATGTACAATTAAAGATAATCTGAAAATTTGAGTGAAAACGGAACATTATTCATGGTACAAATTGGGGAAAACTGATCTGATCGATTCCTTAATTCTCCCAACTATATTATTACAATTTAATTACATTTTAGGTGAATGTAAACCGTCACAAAGTAATAAAATGGCTCTACATTCCATTCCTGACATTTAAGTGTTGACAGATTTTGTATAGCCTGTTTTATGTCTTCTTTTTGTTATAGAAAAACGGTTGGGAAAATTCAAAAATGGTTGGGAGAATTTACTGTTAATCACTGTTAGAGGGTGTCGTACATCGACGCCTTTAGAGAAAACCATAGATATCTTTGTGGTTTGAGAATTTGTTTAGGATTATTTGCATGTCAGAGGGTTAGTACAGTAGAAGGAATATAGTAAGTAACATTTTATACAAAAATTAAGCAATTTTTTTCATCAACCTTCAACAATGTTACTTTGTCGGCAGAAGGTTCGCTAGTTAGAAGTTTTTTGTCCTGTGAAAGTTCCGTCATAACAGGGACGTTTTGATTCATTTTTAACAAAATAATCATAGCAATGTAGTTTGATTTACCCAAGGTATCCACATCAATTTTTAAACTGCTCTTCTTGAGGGCCCTTCAAAAGTATTCTTATTAACCCCATGCAAATGCCAGGTATCCATTTACACCTGGGTGGAGAGTGGATTAACGTCTTGCCAAAGGACATAAGTGCCGGGCTAGGATTCGAACCCTCAAACCTTGGATTGAGAGCCAAGTGAATGACCCACTATACCACGACACCATTCAATATTGTATCATTCTCTTATTTTCTCTCATTTTTCTTTCCAGTATTCTCTTTGCGGACATTGTTGGTTTCACGGCCATGTCGGGCAAGATGACCGCTCAAGAGTTGGTCAAGACACTCAATGCCCTTTTTGCCAACTTTGATAAACTAGCCGAGGTGAGTCAAACTATCTCATCATTCGAATCATGTTTAGTGAATATATACAATATATGCATGAACATGCATATTTAGATCCAAGGTGGTATTGTTAGCTAGATTAGGTAGTCCCACTTCAAATTTTGTGTTTGCTTTCCATGTCAGAGAATTTCTTATTAAAAATGCTGCTAACAAACATTATTTTAATAACATTTTGCTGATCTGAGTCGGATATGACTTGTGTCCCCTCCCCTCTGCTCAGAAAATCCTTACCCCATCACTGACTAACACACCTTGCTATACATAATAGAATGAAATAAAATGTGTAATTTAACAAATAAAACCTTTACAAAATAAGAAAAATAGAAGAAACCGTTTCTTTTCTTTACCATTTTCGTTTAACCCTCCTTAGAAGAACAACCAGCTGCGTATCAAAATCCTGGGTGACTGTTACTATTGTATCTGTGGGGTACCTGAACAGCGGATAGATCACGCCGTCTGCAGCGTCCAAATGGGTCTCGACATGGTAGTCGCCATCGCGTAAGTAACAAGTCTTTTCAATTATAACAATTCATTTACACAGGACCTTTCATTAGGTCTTTTTATTGGATTGGTGGTTGCAGAAGTACAACTAGCTTTTCATTTTCGGAGAGGAACCCAAGCGAATACGAAGATGACTTTAACATTAATGATAATTTCTCAAGTGTTTAGGCATCTAGTTTGGACTTCATGCATTTGTAGGAGTGGTTGGGCAGGGTGTAGTTGTACAAGAACAGTAGGCTCTTATTTGGTGATATGTCGTTCCTTTAAAATATGTTGGGACGGGTTGGGGAGGGGGGGGGGGGGCATTGGGGCCCACTATTGTAGATCTTGCCTATAAGTAGATCTGACACATCCTCAAAAGAAGGAAAACCTTCGATATAGTTTAGGCATGCTTAAACGTACCCATGGGAATACTTAGTGCCCTTTTATTTGTATATGTTGTGAGAAGAAAATGAAAACTAAGAAGCAAATAATGACTGTTGCTAGGAGGACTAAAAAAACTTCACAAGACTGTAAAAAATCATTTCATCCTGACTGAGGTATAGTCCATTGAATATGTGTGTATATATTTTCGTCATCTTCCACAGCGCTGTTCGGAAGAGTACCCAATCGGGTGTGGACATGCGAGTAGGTATCCACACGGGTGCCGTGCTGGCCGGGGTGATGGGACAGAAACGATGGCAGTTTGATGTGTGGAGTACAGACGTTGTGTTAGCTAACAACATGGAATCCGGCGGTGTACCTGGGTGAGTTTTGTATTCAAAGGGAGTGTGGATGTGTGTGAATATTGGCGAGTGTGCGTATATATTTGCGGATGTGCGTGTGCGTACACACAGAGAAATAAAAGGTGTTCTTGGGGAGTAAAACGAAATTGGAAAAATAGGGCGCCCCCTATTACACCTTTTAGGGAGTAAAACACGGAAATACGCAAGGGTGTACAGAATAGTCATTTGAGGGGTGTATTTTTACACCCTATTTTAGTCAGACGAGCTCTTATTGGTCAATATATTTTTTTCTGTTGTGAGTGTATATGCGCATGCGCTAAAGCAATGGTGCATCGTGTCGATACAGGTACTGCCAAATGAAGAAAATTAGCATAATTTACATATTTTAGTCATTTTGGGGGAATTATCATGTTTCATTTCGGCATATTAATTGTGTGAAAGTTATTTGATCAAGAATAAGGGGTTGTACCGAAGGTTTAATTTTAACCTCTTTTTCTCTGTGTGTATGTCCGTTTCGGTGGGTATGGATGTAGTTGTGAGTTGGGGTGTGTATCAAGGAAAAAAAGTGTGTATGATAATGATAATCTCTTCTTAGGAATACAAAGTAGTGGCAACTGGAGTTGCAAAACGAGAGGGCAAATTTGCATGACAATTTTATTGGAATAAATTGATATTAAAAAAAAAAAAAAAAAAAAAAAAAATTGCCTCATCTCCAGATGAATTGAAATATAAGAATGTTTCAACCGCAGATATGGTACAAGAATCGACTAGGGAGGGGATGGTGCAAAGGCTTGTACCCCCTCCTCCCTCCTTTGATGAATCTTTAGGAATAGATAAGTCTCTTCTTATCAAAGTGTTTTTTTAAATATTTTCCAAATTATCCACAATCATGTGCAGCTTTCCTCTGACGTGATGTGCAAATAAAACGCCTTGACAATCTTAAGTATAGATTTTAATGAATGACAAACAAAATAGTTCATTTATGATCTCTATATAAGGTTGCTACTTTTAACGATTTAAAAGCCTATTTTCATCGTTGACGTATTTAATACTTAATATGAGCATAACCCTTAATCAATAACCTTTGTTTCCTATTCATCATGCCTTTCAATGAGTTATGGATTATAGCCTTTTCTCGAGGTTTGCCCGTAGACAACTTAAAGGAGCCTACATTAGTGAACACAAGTTAGAAAATTAACAAATAAAATTGTTTCTTGCATTATGACATTCTCCATTCATTCATTCATTTTTATTTCCAATTCTCGTAAAAAAATCATGATGGATATGCTTATTGACTAAGTACGTGATGTACGTGATGAAGTCGATTCATTTATCTTTTTTTCGTAAAACTCTAAAAACTTGTGTAATGAGAGTAATAAACTTTACAAACTTTTATAAATATAAAAGAGTTTTCATGCCTTTAAGAGAAATGTAAAGACCGTTTCACCTTTGAATCGCACTCATCCGTGCCTCACCTGAAAATCGGCAATCGACAATCGGCAGCAAAACAACCGGTTAACGATGTAAAAATATGGAATATGGGTATTCTAAGTGCATCTTTAAATCCCCTTGATATGCTGCAGTAAACTGCTTTTTTAAAATAGAAATGACATAAATAATTATAATAGGTTTCACATTTAAGTCTGAACGAGCCTTGACAGTAACACGTAGGCCATTAAAATTGAAATTTTCTTCTTGAGTGCTAGCTCCCTTTAGAAACTGGAAATGTGATATTCGGGCAAAATGAGACGTAAACCTCCTGGCTAAATTGTGATTTTGATTTACAATTGGTATCCAATTATAATAACGGTATAAAGTGACAATGTTTCAACTTTGTTGTGCCTCCTAGCTGCCACATGCAATTAAAATAAGTTATAGCCTAAAAGGATCTATAGCATTTTTATATATTCATACAAAACTGAAATATTTGTTCTTATTTTTTCTATGGTCCCAATTCGATAGGAGGAAAAACGAGGAGATAAATTTAGCATGCGATTCTTCAGTTATTCCTATACTGGTTCAATATTACAGTATGGTATTTGCCCTAGTTCATGTTAACAATATCACAGATTTCCAAACATCTAACGTATAGGTTGTTGAAGGAGAGCTGTTTTATAATTCACAATTCTTGTTTGTTCGGATTTAACTGAGAATGTGAATGCTACCTCAAATCGTTACTTCTTTTCTCACTTCTATGCCAGGGTTCACATATCACAGAGCACAAACGACTGTCTGAACGAAGTATAGATGTTAGAAACAACTGATGATTTAAAAGACATAATTCTTGATTTGTTCAAAATCATTTAAAAGTGTGAACGTTTCATCAAATCTGTACTAATTTTCTCTTTTCTATACCAGTCGTGTTCACATATCACAGACCACGTACGACTATCTGAACAAAGCGTTTGACGTCTATCTTGTTGAAGTAAAGATTGTGAGAAACAACTGATGATTTAAAAGACATGATTCTTGATTTGTCCAAAATTATTTAAAAGTGTGAACGTTTCATCAAATCTGTACTAATTTTCTCTTTTCTATACCAGTCGTGTTCACATATCACAGACCACGTACGACTATCTGAACAAAGCGTTTGACGCCTATCTTGTTGAAGTAAAGATTGTGAGAAACAACTGATGATTTAAAAGACATGATTCTTGATTTGTCCAAAATTATTTAAAAGTGTGAACGTTTCATCAAATCTGTACTCATTTTCTCTTTTCTATACCAGTCGTGTTCACATATCACAGACCACGTACGACTGTCTGAATGGAGAGTTTGACGTAGAGCCTGGTGAAGGAGACACAAGGAGTGACAGCATCAAACAAGCGGGAATCAAAACATATCTGATCAAAATCGTTAAAAACCAAAATAAGGTAAGGATTGGATAGAACTCAAATCACTGCTAGACTTTCGTCTCTCGTAACTCATGATCCCACTTCTTAAATAGAGATTGCTATACAATATTAGGTAATTTAAACATTAGTTCTTTCTTCACAATCAAAAGACAATAACCTGTTCCGGTAAAATTTTGTTTAGCTCAATACCTAATATTCGAAGAATGATTTCAGTTGTTTTTAATATTATTTCACATCTAACATTCATTTAAGATCAGCCCTAAGATTGAGAAGTTTTGGAATTGAACTTTATCATCCTGTACTCTACTCTAACCATTAGCTTGATTAGTGATCCCACTCGTGATTTTATGAAATGAATAATGAACTATTACTCATATATATCTTATTACTCATATATATCTCATTACTCATATATATACCGGTGTGTTAGCTCAGTCAGTAGAGCGTCCGCCTCCCGGTCGCATTTTTTTTTGTATTTATTTATTTAATCACGGTTAAAAAGCGTGCTATCAGCTAGAAGCTGCTTTTCAGCAAGGCCGTGAACAACAATTGAACACAACAAGTAAACGAATACAAAATTATATACAAAATAAATCATACAAATTATCATAACAACATATTAAGATGAAAACAAACAAAATGAATTAAAAATTACTTGGATAACAGTAACGATAGAGGGGGTGTATTATTTAAGAGAGGGATATAAGACGTGCGAATGTTCCCTGGGGCGGGTTCCTAGAAACCGTCATAAGTCTAACTTCTTGACTATCCCATTGAAACGTGTGTTATAGAATTAACACGCGTTTCAATGGGATAGTCAAGAAGTTAGACTTATGACGGTTTCTAGGAACCCGCCCCAGGCTATTTTCTAATCGTATGTTGGGTAGGTTATTGAAAAGTTTTGAGGCTAAATAGAGAGGGCTCTTTCTGAGGTAATATGTATGTGGTCGTGGCAGTTGAATTTGGCAATCGATATTACGTAACAGGTAGTTGTGTGATTTAAGATGGATCCGTGAGCATAGTGAGGGTGGGGCTATGTTATTTACTAATTTGAATATAAGTAAAATTGACTGCTTATTCCACCTTTCGTCGAGTTGATCTACATTTAGCGTGTTATACAAAGTGGCTCTATTGAAACGATTATTTACCTTTAAAACGGACCTTAACACTCTATTCTGTAAAACTTGGAGACGATTTAGCTGGCTTGCATTGCCATTTTTCCAGACTGTACAACAATAGTCAAAGATTGGTTGGATTAACGATTTATACAAAAGGAGAGCAGTATATACTTCTCGGTACATAAAATCTGATGCGCTTTAAAGAGTATAATGTTTTTAAAACCTTTTCCCTAACATTATTAATTTGGGGAGTCCATGTTAGACAACTATCAATTATCACGCCAAGATATTTACAATATGTTACTCTCTGTAATTGAGAATTTTGAATTTTGATTTTTACATTTTCAAAAAACCGGAGTTTTGCTTTAGAGCCTATAGTAGCATGAATTGACATTTATCGAGATTGATCAGCAATTCATTATTTGAAAACCATGTAGAAATCAACTTTAAATCTCTGTTTATAGTTGTTTCTAACTCTGCTGACTCTTTTGATGCAAAATAAATACACGTATCATCTGCGTATAAGGGAAACAGAACAATCGGCGTTACACGGGCCTTTTTCCACGCAACAGGGATTTTACCCGTACACAGAGAAATATTGACAATATGCGTCAATGGCACAATAATGTAGTCTATAGCATCTTTGATTACACCGGCTGGAATTTGATCCGGGCCAGTGGCCTTGTTTCTTGCAATTTTATTTATATGTTTCTTAACATCTTGACAGGAAATCAGTTTAAAACTGCAAGTGGTTGGTACTTTGGTCAGATATTGCTCTAAATCATCATCAAAGGTAAACTTTTGTTTACGATTTGCTGCCATGTCAACAAAGTTATTATTTAAGCGTGGAGCAATTTCCTTAAATCCAAAAATATCTTCACCATTTTTGGACAACTTTTGAATCACTTTCATATTTTTTTTATTTGGCAGCATACATCGTAAAGATTTCCACATTGCAGCACAATTTCCCTTGTTATTTAAAATACTTTCAGAGATATATGACCTTTTTGCCTTTCTTATCATATCGGTCACACTATTTCTCAGTTTTCGATACGATTTCCAGTCTTCGTCTGATTTTGAAAATTTAGCACGGGTTTTCGTTTTATTTATTTTCCCAATTTTATTCAATATGTCGTTATTTATCCATGGCGTTTCTTTTTGTCGCACTCATTTTTTCCTAAGAGGGGCATGTTTATCCAGTACGGAACAAAATTGTCTACAACATATTTCATAGGCACTATTAGCATCAGGTTCTAAAAGGACGTTTTGCCAACATTGCACTGCTCAAATCATTCGAAAAATCACTTAAATTCATTTTCTTCAGATTTCTTGAATAAACAAACTTATGACAAACAGTGGAAGATTTTTGCTTTCCCAAGGAGCAGATTATCATGTAGTGATCACTTATGCCTAATGGAACGACATTACAAAAAGTGATCTTTTTATGATTTGAGGAGTATAAAACATTAATCAGAGTGGCAGATGTTTGTGTTACTCTCGTCGGTTTTTCAACAAGTTGTTTTAAATCGTATTCCTCTACCAAGCTGAACAATCGCTTTGTTTGGTAAGAGGGAGGCTGTTTAACAATATCACAATTTAGATCTCCCAAGAGAATGAAATCTTTAGACAATGATTCTATAGGCTGAAGTACGCTATCAAGCAATTCAAACACTGCACTCTGTGAGTTTGGTGGTATGTACCAATACACAATAAGAAAGGATTTATGTTTATGGATACATATCTCAACACACATTAATTCCAAACCGTCAAGAGTCAAATCATGTTTTATGTTGAACAAAATATTTTCTTTCATGTATATCAAAATTCCACCTCCATTTCGGTTTCTATCTGTTCTAATAGCTCTAAATCCTTCAACATCAATCTCACTATCAGACACAGAAGAGTCTAACCTTGTTTCACATAGACACAAGATTTGGATGTTTTGCTTGCACAACATATTGCGCACTTCGTCATTATTTTTCAACAATGAACATTATGTTAAGATGGGCAATAATGATGCCAGAAAACGAATTAACTTTCGTGAAAATATCGTCGATACTGTTATAATTATACATAGCAGGTTCACTTTGATGTGGTAAACCAAACTCGATATCAATACCAATATCAATACATGCATTTGTTGGCAGTTCATCGAATTGACAAGGGACACATGTCCAGTTCGTATCAGAGGTAAAAGTTTCACGAGACGCCCTTGAACATACCAAGTGGGCCCATCGTTTGCAAGATACGCATAATGGAGCATTTTGATTGGTTTTAACTTCTTTCGAACAAGACAAACATGGATATTTCAGATTATGGGTGGCTGCACGTAAAGGTGATAAGTATACTGAATTTCCGGCAGACATTTAAGTAAGATAGTCAATGATTAAAAAACCTACGTATACAAGAAACGAAACTATGACCTTGCACTTTCAAGATCTTGGATGCCTCCTCACCGTGCGTTTAGCATTGTCGACAGTCAACACACGGATTTGTCCATCCTGAGTCCAGACTCTCTTTACCGAGTCGTGTCTTACCAGTTCATTGACAAGTTGCTGCCTCTTCGATGTCAAGCTCTCTCGTATGAAGATCTTCTTAGCAGTTTTCATCAAGTCTTTCCGGGCATTGTATACTTGTTGGCGATCGTTATATCCCACAAACTTCAGTGACAATGATTGGCTTGGGGGTTGATCTCTGCGAGTCTGAAGAACTATCAACTAGAGGCCTGGGCTGAATCCTATGACTTCTGTCAATGATGTGTGGAGGCATACCGAGTTTCAGCTTGTTGTTGATGACATCCATGACGATGTTGTCGGTGTTCACGTTTGCACTTTCGGGTATTCCATATATCCGTAAACAGTTGCGACGGCTGTTTTGTTCAGCTTCCTCATTCACTATTTCAAGTTTTCTGACCATACTGTTTAGGTGGTTGATTTTCTTTTCCAGTGATTGTATCTCCTTCTCTTCACCCTCGAGATCAAGTTTCACCGCACTGTACACTTCTTGTGTCATCTTCTCTTTAAATTTATCGTAGATCTTGTTCACCATTGTCGATATCAATTCATCTGACGAGAAGGCCTTTGCTATCTCAACTTTGACCATGTCTATTATCTCATTGTTCTCTGCAAGTGACTCGCTTCGATGACATACCAAAAGATCAATTGGGCAAAAAGAAATTCCCTTTTCGGTTTAACTTAATAGAATTCGGAGTGGACTTTAAAACTTTATTTTTTATTATCAGTGGTCATGATAATTGAAAGCCTCTAAATCTTTCATGATCTGCTCATGCAATCACAATGATCTCACTTATGAGGAAACTATCCTCACTTTACATTTAACAAATGTGAATTGATTACTGTAAAGATACCGCCTTGAATTGAACTATGTTATCCTCCATGTTTTTTTATAACCAGCCTTTGAGTACAGGAGGACTAGATCTGAATGGTCACCTGGATTCAGTGGAAGACACAGATGGTCCTGCCATGGAAAGTGTGCCTGAAAACTTTGATAAGATCAAGAAAGACGAGGTATAAAGTTAAAAAAACCTATTTATTTTTTCGAAAGTTTACATTAATTAATTGTTGGTTTATTGCTTTGAAAGGAAACATTTATCTTCAATCATTAGGTTTTTTGTTATTATACTGTTTTGTCAATGCACATAGATTTAGTCATATTGAGTCATTGTTAAACATTAAGTTAAGGTCTTTCTTGCTGTTTGTATTACTTTGATTTTCTGTGTAGCGCCCAAACTGTTTTATGCCCATAATGATGTCAAGAATGCCAATAACGATAGATGACTATGAGAATAAATATATCTTCTTTATGTTCGTAGAAAATAAACTTACTTTATGTTTTCCCCTTAATTGTCAAGATGGAAAAGGAAAACCAGTTCAAGGAAAAGAACAAAACAGTTTCTTTTGAACCGGAAGTAGAGGAGCGGGAGGAACAAAAGGATGAAAACCAGAAACTTGATGAAGCGATTGCTGAGAGAGAAAGCAATACGTAAGTATGATCAGTAGTATTTAAAATCTCCCCTTTTTCCTCTCCAAGATTTTGTTGTTTTTAAATTATCAGGATATTGACGTTTTCAAGCATCTTTGTACAATCTTGAAATAGAGATATGAAACATATCTTGCCAACATATCAGGCTATGAGTAGTGAAAATCCAGGTCCGTTTTCTTATATTATGAATTTCATGTAAATGTAAATGTTTAAAGATTTTGTTTCCCTACCCAAAATGATCACATGACTGCAATGGGATTCCTCAGTTAATGACACATGTATTAAAGTTACGGTGAATTGGGCTTTGGAACTCATTTTAGAGTATGTTTTATTATGTCCTATGGTCCAGGTGATAGCCGGTGCTAACGACGCAAACATTTATAAAACTATTCAAACATTATGAAGAGAACTGCTTCGGCTCTTTCCCGTCATAATAACAACATAGATGTAAGAGGTGCAATTTGCTTAATCAAAATGGTCATAAAAGCTTTCAAACACCTTATATGGTCATGCAATATCCCAATCCAGATGATTTTTCATTGAGGTTAATGTTTTGTTTTCTTCCAGGAAACTCGGTGAGAAGATGTACTTCTTGTTACTGCGTTTCAAGGATAAAGCAATGGAATCTCGTTTCCAACAAGGAAAAGATCGGATGAGCGCTGCCGGTATATCTAGTGCCCTCGTCGTTGTGTTCTTTGTATTCTTAGTACAACTTCTTATGTTACCAAGGTAATTTTTTTTTTTCAAGATTATTTTGCTATTATTTCACTGTATACATGGCTCTGCTCCGCAGTATAAAATCGGCTTGATTAAGCATTACTTTCCTTCTAGACAGCTACGTTCTCAAAACTCTGGCTTACTTGTTACTCCTAGGGTTAAAACAAAGTGGGGGGAGCGAACCTTCGCTCATGCTGGGCCTTCATTATGGAATACTCTCCCTCAATGGATTAAGAATAGCAGTTCTGCTGAAGTGTTAAAAGACAATCTTAAGAAATGTCTGTTTAATTTAGCTTATAATTGATTACCATAACCTTTCATGTCTGTACCTTTCCTATCGCACTTTTTATAAATGTATCATGTATGTATTTCATCTCTTGCACAAGCTGCGCCTTGAGCATTTGACTGTCAAGTGGATTTGGCGCCTTATAAATCATATGTATTATTATTATTAATAATAATAATAATAATAATAATATTCTAGATTTATAACAAGCTAAATACAACAAATTTAATATTGAAAATAAGTTTCTTGCAAGTGGATTTAAAACAAAATTCTAAACTTGATAGTCCTTTTGGATAGGTTTTCTTATTTGTGTCATGTTAGTCTGTGCTCAACAATTTCGTAAGGGTTAAGCATTCTTTGCGGTCTCTTCAAGAATTTTGATTTTTCTCCTGCATTGATGATGTTTAAGAGAACTAATGACAAATATGTGAAAAAGTATACTTATCAAGGAAATTAATCAAGTATTTAAAAAAATATATTTTACCCCAATTTTCCAGAACTGCAATAAGCATCGCAACTTTCTGTGTGTGTTTCGTCATGCTCTCCATCATAACCTATGTCTCTCTTGCACCGAGCTACAAGAAAAGCTATCCATCCATTCTCATCAAATTGGCAACGTTTGTTGAGCGCACGCCATGGGCAAGGATTATGTGTGCAACCTTCATCATCGCCTTGGTGTCTGCAACGGATATTGCAGATGTGGTAAGTAGACCCCCCTCACATGTCTCAGATAAAAAGAATAGATTACCAAAGCTGTGACGTCATCAAAAATCTATTTTTAGAATTTCTCAATTTTTGTCTTCATTTTCGGAAAGAGCATAAGAAATAATGTCCAAATGTCTAAAAACCAATGTAATATGTTAAGTATTTGCTGAGATATGACCATCTGAATAAGTATATTTCCTATAGGAACTCATTGTTATATGCTATGGCTCCTCTATTACTGGTGTTTACTGAAATTCCATCACCTGCAATTCGGTATTGACTTATTAATGATACCAGTAAAGTACAGTCAAACCTGTCTTAGTGACCACCTCTCTATAAAGGCCATCTGTCTTTAGGGACCACTTTTCTGTTTCCTTTGGGTGGCCTCATATATTATACTTTCATGAATCTTCACATGAATCAGATATAAATTGTTAAAGTTTAATATTCTTCAACATACATCATAAACATACTCCTCTTCTTGTTTTCTAGCAGCCTACATTACCAATCTCTCAACGTTATTATTTTTCCATTTTTAAACCATCATGATCTGTATACACATTTTTTACATTCACCCCATGATACTAAACAGACCATCTATCTTCTACTTTTCTCCATTGGCCTATTATCTCACCCTCGTTTAGAATGACCTGTATTTGATTCTTAATATATATAACAAAATCTATACCCATTACCTAAATTATAACATTCTTCATCCTCGATTTTTTTTCTCTCTGCTTATCAAATAATTAATACTTGTATGTATATAAGGTATTTTAATGCATCCATTTTTCTTTGAATCTTCTTTGAATGTGCATAGGCGAGTTTTCTCAATAATTTCTGATTGTCTTTTATGTTCTTTCGTTAATGAGATCTCACTTCCGTGGAATGGGTCCATCATCATCTTCTCCTTAAACATCGTCTTAACAAACGAAGATGTTTGTCATTCAACAAACAACTTTTTCTATTGATTACATTCTAAAATGAAAATCTCTCTATTCGTCCATTGAATGTTGTTTCTTTGTGGTATCGATAATATTATTCTATTACCATGCCAAGAGATTCTTCATTATTGAATGAAAGTAATGGAAGTATACTCTCCATGTTTTTTTTCTTTCTGCAGTTGACATGCGTTGATGGGTCATCTGATAATGTCACCAATCTCAGTCCAAGAGATCTTCGTTGTTTGAATCCACACTACTTCAATTATATGCTACTACTTGTCATGGTAAGTAATACTCAAACAATAGACTCTCGCAAACGCCTTTCTTATAACGTATTTGTTCAAATCAAAAGTACTAAAATTTTAGCCTATATATTCTTAGTTTATCGTGAATAAGTATACATTTTGTAGCTCATTTGAAAATAGATTTCTTGTGGAAAAAATATTGTCGGAGGATTGACTGACAGAACATTTTTATAAAGAATATTATAAATTTAAAAGCTCAAATGTTTTTGATTTTCCTTTCAAATTTGAAGAAGAAAAAAAAAGAAAGAAACAAATTGAAGAAAAACAAATAGCTGAAATGTTATTTGAGGGGGAAAAGATGCTTCATAATATTGGCCTACGCCTTGCAAGGAGTTAATCATCATGAGGGTTTGATTTTGTACTGAAAACGAAGAAAGTGGCTTTCAATTATATAATTCATCTATTGATGATGGCATTACTGCATCATTTGACATCTAACATTTTGAATTCATCACATTGTAAAGTTGGTATAACGGTGGACAATGATATCCTTTTCAAATGTTCAACTTTAATTCAATCGCAATCTTTTTTCTCTCTACCTCTCTTTGCAGGCTGTAATAACCACCATGTTCCAGATTACTCACATTGTTAAGTTTCTCCTCACCGTCATCATAACCTCATTCTATTGCATACTCATGAATGTCATCAAACCCATCCTCTACAACCGCCCGGATGAATTCCTTAAGGAACGCATGCCATCCACGTAAGAAAATGTTTAGCACACACACAATATTAATAATGATAATAATAATGCGCCAACTCCACATGACTAATGTGTTTGACTAATGTGTTTAATGGCAAAGATGATCTTGGTGAAGGTATTGGTGTAAATGATGACGGTGGGGCTGATGTGTGTTTGAAAAGTGACAATGATGAGACATGGTAATGAAGACGATGGTGATGTAGATGATGATGATGTAGATGATGATGATTGTATGATAATTAATGATGGGATGATAAATCGATGGTGTTTGAATTGTTGATAATGATGATAATGATCATGATAATACTAATGGTGATGATGATGGTGATGATGATGGTGGTGATGATGATAATGATGATGCAATGACAATGATGCAATGACAATGAAGATGTTGATGATC
>JAVYIG010001862.1:0-232500 GCA_035222895.1 Strongylocentrotus droebachiensis
CGCTGCGCACGCACACGCACTCACAAACATCTACGCGGACACACCCATACACCCCGTTTGTTCTCTCGATCTCTCTTTTTAATTCTGGTCATTCTTTGTCGTCTTCTTATAGCAAATGAATTCACCACCCATACGTTATTACCAACTGCATTAAGGGTGAAGTCATGTTCAAGCTCTGTCGCTTCCTTTATTCAATTTGTCAAAAACTTGATTTGTTTCATTGTCAATCTCTCCATGTCTACCCATCTTCTGTTCCCTTATCTCTTCGTAAATCACACTGAAGTGGCCATCGCCTCACGACAAGTCATTACAAGAAATAATTAGTTATCCGACTGCAAGCTTTCTCTGGAACCTTGAGCACTCCAGCAATGGAAAGAGATATATCAAAAGACGGCTTGGGAAGCAACGGTTTCATATGTTGCAAGGCTTTACCGCTTCGAGGGGAAGAAAATGAATGAATCTCGCCTGCTGACTGAATGTTTGTATGATTGAAATGTCGCGTTTTAGAAGCGAGAGGCCACGCGAACATGACACCTTATCTGGAGGATCATATCTGATGTATTCGTGCTAGTCCAATTACGATACTCAGTCAAAGATCGGCTATGACACAAAGGACAAATAAGAATCAATCAATCAGAAAGTGCAGAGCTGAAAGGGATTCAAGTAGAAGTAAAAGATGGAGCAAGAGTAGTAGGAGTAAAGAGAAGAAGAAGGAGGGAGAAGATGAAGATGATGATGATGATGATGGTGCAAAGGTAAAAAGAAGAAGGAGGGAAATAAAGAAAGAGATGCTGGTTAAGAAGAAGAAGAAGAAGAAAGTAAAGAAGACATAGATATAATAGTAGTAGTAGAAGTAGAAGTAGTAGTAGTAGTACTAATAGTAGTAGTAGTAGTATTAGTAGTAGAAGTAGTAGTAGAAGAAGTAGTACTGTCAGACGATTTAGAAGGAGGAGGAGCAGGAGGAGCAGGATTAATAGGAGAGGCAACAAAAAACGAATAGATGGACTTAATAGATGGATAGTAAACCATTTTTTCCCTTTAATGTATAACTTCCTATGAAAGTATCATTAAGATATATATTTTATATCAATTTTCATAAAGATATATATGCATAAAATATAGTATTGTGCTCATCTGCTCTAATATCATTCACAGTTTTATCACGATCATCCTTTTTAGTAGTTATAATGATATAAAATTCAATATAAACAGTTAAACATATTTCTCGGTATTCTGTATACAAATATAATTTGGTCACGTTTTGTGTCGCGTAATCCTGAAAAACGTCTTACTCCTCCGAGCATTAGAATGAACTTTCGACAAACTCACTTTCCCGTACATGCTGCAAGGTGCTCACATCACGCATCCAATTTTCGTCTAGTACGGGAAGAAAACATATTTGTTATATATCTCAGTAAAAAATGAAGCGACAGAAAGGCGAGTGTAGGAGACGATTTCAATCTAATACAACAAAAAAAGGTATCCAGTGTCGTAGACATGATACTACTTGATGGGTTAGACAGAACCACCCTTTCTCTTTTCTGATGTTTCAATATTTTTAATGCTGGAACTGAATATTTGACGCAAATACATAAACTCCTCTGTTTCAAGATTATGGGTATTGGAAGTTAAAATTGATTTTCTCCATAGTGAATCGCCAAAGATTCATTTTTTTTTCTTTCTCAACACTCATTCTTAAATATGCCATTATGTGGTGTATGCCTATGCAAAAATTGTTCCTCTCCTCTTTTAATACTTATCCTAAAAAATGTAAATAATATGCCCTTAAAGAAAAGTTTCGGTACTGTAAGTGGCAGAGATCAGAAATTATTTTTGTATCTTTCTTTCTTTTGTTACTCATACATGAAAAACTGCATATCACCTCACAAATGATTCTCACTTATATTTACTTCATAATCAATTCAATAAAATATCTAAGAGAAACTTTATTTCGCTTTGTAATTTCACGAGTCGTACGGAAGCATCACTTTTAATGAGTCAAATACCTGTACACGTTTTGCTTTAGCACATAAATCAAAAGCTAATATTATATCTAACAAACAGATTACTGTCTACCTCGTGTATCTATGAAGTGATCATTAAGTTTCATTTATATATGCTGATTTATTTATTTATTTATATTTATTTATTTCACAAATTTATACAGGGTATCTCATTCAGTTTAAAAACTGGTCTTCCATAAGGCCCTGTCTCTATAAAAATACACATATATACAAATTTCTCAAAACAAAATCATACACAAATGATACGTCTTTGTCTACTTGATCATCTGCTTAAACTATGCTGACACTTAGCTTGAATATTATAATTGATTCTTAATTCATATATCTAAAACTCGTTGGAATGTCATCAAAGGGTTTCAGTGATGGATTTGCCACATACTGTAATCGCCCACTGCTTCCTCTCTGTCGAAAGACATTAAAGTAATTAACTACAATCATTCTTTAAAAATGGTCTTGCTCTGGTAAATGATACAAAATTAAAAGACTAACGATAGTTTAAAGAACTCCACAATAACATCCTTCAAATTAATCTCATCTTCGTACACATTACCTGAAAATACAATATCCCCCAAACCCAAGGTTAACTCTTTAAATACTATAAAAAGAAGGTTAATATACTGAATATACCGCGCTATAATACAATTATGTAATTCGTCTCATCGCTGCTGAGGCATGCCTGCAACTGCGGCGCGGGAGCGTCTGCCTCCTGTGATCTTTCGCCGCCTAGCATACGTCACGGATAACGTTTAGGAGCAACCGTGATAGATGGAGCAGCATTTTATCATTAAGAACTCCACCTGGTCCGCCGTGAAGCAAATTAGGAATGATTGGCCAATATATTTAAACACAGCTAAGGAGCTAATTCAATTATGGTTGCACGTCTATTTTGCTGTAAATTGTGCGCAGTGATAGATCTATATACGCGTAAGACGTATTTATCTTTATTGCGTTTCAAGTTAGGTCGTGATACCTCCACTGTCTTTGGGCGTGGGTGAACAGACAGACCAAGATTTGATTACTAACTTAAAGTTTTGCTGGAATGACATTCGTAATTGAGTGAAGTAGACTAACAAAATCATTAGGTATTACTGAAGCTACTTTTCGTGGAATAATTCAACCTCGTAATGACAAAGTGGTCTTAATTTTAAGATCATGCCTCCACGGTAGGGTCCACGCCTAGCAACTGTCTATATGTGGTTAACTGTAGACTTGATATGGTCTAAATTTGGTTTAGAACTAGATCTGATCTAGAGTTTGTATAGATTTGCTTAAGACTAGGTCTAGGTTTAGTCTAGATTTGCTTAAGACTAGGTCTAGGTTTTAGTCTAGATTCGGCCTACATCTCCGTTTGGTTTTATACAAAATATGGTATAACTTTAGTCTAGATTTGGAATAAAGTTTGTCTAGATCTTGTCTAGATTTTGTCTTGGTTTTGGTGTAGATTTTGTCTAAAATGTGTAACTTATTTTATATGCAAGATAGGTTTCATACCAGTGTAAATAGCCCAAATGATGTGCAGGCAGAAAAAGAGGATGGAACGGATACAGAGGGGGGTCGGGTATATTAAAATAAAATGCTTTTAACTAAGAATTGTCTTTTAAAAGAAACCCTAAGAGGTGGAAAGGCGCCAAAGAGGTAAGCTCTTGGCGATCGATACAGGACTACTGAAGTGTGCTACATTGATACTTTTCTAGAGCTGAAATGCACACATTCCCTCCTCTTGCCCTCTTTCGACTACAAAACGGTTTTTTTTTTACCTGATTTTCTCTGAAGTTCTCTTTCTTTCTCCATTGCTGTAGAATATGTCCGATCATCTCCCACTTATCTATTTATCTAAATAGGTCGTTTGGCCCATATCCTCCTGTTTTCATTCTTCTGTCATGTCCCGATTTTTACTTTCACCCTCTCTTTCTCACTCTTTCCCTCTCCCCAGTCTATCTCTCTTTCTCTTTTTTTCTTGATTTTTTGTTTTCTCCGTTTCTCTTCATTTATAATTATTCCGTGTCTCCGCCTGCAATCCCTTTTTAACCTAGATCGAAAGTGCTTGTGCCTTCGTAACAAAAAGGAATGGAAAGGGAAGAATGGAAACGGAGCATCATTGCAAAAGATTGGAAAAAACAGAGAGAGAAAAGATGACGCTATGATAACATTAGGCTTCATGATCTTTATCCAATCATAACAGTAATTACCTCACGCTTAAACTCATTATGTTCTCCTTTTTTTCAATTTGATGTTGCTGTTGATCTGTTTTTCTTTATAATAGTATGAAATTGGGATTAAATAGCAGCACTGATTGTATGCAGAAATAACTTTCCAATAAAGCATTGATACATACTGGATTAGATAAGTGAGGCGATGACGCTTGGATATAACACATTTAAAAATGAACATAATTATCGCTGGCGCCATCCGCGTCCATAACGAGCATTCTGGGACGGTGTCGAACGCACGTGCAGAGAGCATAAACGCCAAATGTTAAATCGCACCAATGTTCGGGAGATGTGATCACATCGCTCTCGCGACTGAAGTGATATAAAGTCCTAGCCTCTGGGCTATAATTGGCTGGGTTTGTTCCCATGTGGAGGTGTATCCATAATTTGGTGACACTTTTCACGGGCGTTTTAATATTGGAGCACAATTACGTGACCGACATACTACGAGGGATTTTGATTGCGTGTCTGACAATCGGTGTCTCCTGCTTCATTTTGTATTTTGCTTAAGGCTCATCGAGCAGTGTATTAGATTATAAAGACCTGTTTTTACAACAGTTATTAAACAAGGTTGAGTATTTTTGCAAGCATCCACCGATAAAATCTAATTTTCAAGAGCCCTACTAGACAAACAACTCTCTGATTCCCAAGCTGGTATGACAAATATTGCGGTAAACCAGCGAGTATATAAGTTCGTTCGTGTTAGGGGGAAGATCAATTTTCCTTCGGTTTCTAATCAATTTTCATTTAACCTCACATAAGGAGATGTGTTAAAGGGATGTTGCAGTCGATTCCTGACATTAAATTGGTTTGTCTAAGTTGTTTGTTGTTTTTGTTCGTTTTCATGTTCAGTCTTTGCGGTTTGGAATTGCCTGAGTGTACATCATGAGCAATCATCTCCTTCGATTTGGTTCATCGAATGCCATCTGTCCAAATAGGTTCCATCCTGAATTAACCTGAGAAATATAAAGTCATTATCTAACAGACTGTATCATTATGACATGTCATTAGAAATCAAATTTCCTTACTTAATTCAGGTTCATTTGTGGGGGCGCCATGAGTTTGATTTCCAACGAAGGGCTTGCACATATCAAGTCATTTGCTTGCATAGTAAATGATATCGTCATGATAACAACAAAAAAGAATTCCGACACCCAATTTGTGTTCAATCATGAAGCTTCCTCATGTACATGCCCAAAGTCTACATCGGTTGTGGAAGTACTTTCCGGCCATATTCGAGACACGATCGCGCCCCCATTAGACGCCATGCCTATCCTAGATTTGGAAAGCCAGTCGACACGCCTCATGAAACGAAGCAATTTGCAAACGCATGGATATTCACGAAGGGCCGAAGTAACATTGAAGTGGCGGACACTCATGTAAACTTGAAGCTACAATCAAGTTAAGTTCTGCCCTCAAAAACCCTCTGCTGGCGAATTGTTTAGCAACGGTAAAACGTGGATGATGGTAGGACGGAACGGTTATCAGTTGTTTGGGGCTCGTCCGAATCCTTAGAAAAAATAATATAACCGTTCTTTTACCAAGGGAAGCATAATGTGTGCCAATAATTATTTTCGTCAGCGCCGAGCGATTATTACTACTGAAGCATGCCTAGTGCTGGCAGTTTCCCACTTCGAGGGCAAAAGGTGGGTACAACAGAGACCCTGGTCTCCCTGCTCAGGTGTGTGAGCATCGATGAGGAGCTATTCAGCCAAGAGCTCTTGAGTAAAAGTCTAAAGCCTTCGCCAATATTTCCTTCTTTAAAAACCCTTCCTCCAAGCACACAACGACTCAAGACATTCTATGAGCTTTTGGTTTAACATAGAATTCATTTTCTGCTTTCAAACATATTCCCATTAGTTCATTGCTACACGATGTGCATTGATCTTATATTCTCTTTCTAGCAACAAACAGTTTATAGTTTAACATTTGAAATGGCGTATAAGTGCGTTAAAATAACTCACATGAAACAACCGAAATTAAAAAGTTCCAATACAATTTGTTTAAGCTATGAACACATATTTATTGTGCGTTTACAGTGATGCATGTACATTAAGCAATAAACGAAATTCTCACTGCGGTGGAGACAGTTTGACTTTGCAATAGGACATGGTCCCCAAAACAACATAACACTTCCCAAAAGCGTTTCTAGGATTTTGTTCCACGTCAATGGCGCAACAATACGCAATTAAGGGGGAGTGTTGTTAGAAACATCATTGCCTAACCATGCAAATAGCGTATGTTTTGTGGGGCTTTTATTTGAAGTAATTTAGAACCGCTCCTTCGGGTCATACTGACCGCGGAGTTATCAAAACAAGAATACAATTTCTACCGCGGGGAAATGTTATATACGCTTTGTTCACAGTTACCGAGGCCTGTAACATCCTCAATTGTTTACGAAATGAGTGAATACTGTGCTCAAGTACACTTGATGGGAATTATATTTGAACAATAGAAAAGATGGACTCGGAATAAAGGCTGTCATTATGGTACAGTCGTCAAATCCCAACGACATGCAAATACGCCTGTACCATTTACAAGATCTAAACAGGACCTAATCTATAATGAATAGTTCGCCCTATCAACCAGACGAATCCATTTCAAATTCAATAGATAATACCACTGCTACCGAAAATGAATAAACCTTAATTGAACAAATAATTACAAACTTTAACAAGCCATAAACCTTTGAACTTTTACGATAAATTCTAAGTGTAAGCTTTCGCATTAACAGTTTCTGTGTTTTGTTTTCTCTTTCTCAAACAGATCATCATTCTCCATGTTTTTGATTTATCAGCAAAGATAATGTGAAGGAAATGTATTCATAAACCAAGGGAATATTGTTCCCTGGATGTTTTCCCAATTACATGATGAGTTTGTATGTGTCTGTGAGGGAAAGGAATAGGTTTAGGAAAAGCAAAAGACGTCATAGAAATTCCCCCAAACGACGATGATTATTTGCCCGCCCAAATATTTGGGTCGTTGTATGCCTAATTTTGGCGATTTATTTCCAGTTTAGTCTAAAGTATTCGTGCATGTGGAAAATATTATTCAATAGTTCATAGAATTTTACCAAAGTTTGCACGACACATAATTACCCTCATGCAGGTTATTTTTAACCCCCCCCCCCAAAAAAAAAAGCAACACTAAATGCTAATTGAATAACACGCTTTTGCTTTAAGCCTTTAAAACAAAATACATTTAGGCCTAATTGAAATGTTATGTTAAAACTTACGTCTTTTTGCCAGGGTAGCATACCATAAAGATGCATAAGTGAAAGAAGTAACCTTATCCTTATTTTAAAAAACCCAATAAAACATGTACCCCTTAATTGGGTTCAAGTATGATATAGGCTTCCCGGTATCGACCGTTCATCATGTAACGATATCACAGTGCTAGATATCGATTGTTGAAGTGTATATCCCACTTTTCTCTTGGCCTGTCGATGGATCCCACCTCGTATTGATTCAATAAGATTCTCTTTCAGACAGGGATAAAACGGTGTCTTACAGCTTCCCTCTCTTTTCTGTTTTCTCTCCCTCCCATCTCTCTCTCTCTCTCTCTCTCTCTCTCTCTTTCTCTCTCTCTCTCTCTCACTCTCTCTTCCTTTTTTCCCCTTCGCTGAGTAAACACCTATCTCCTCTTTATGCACGTATATTTTGTAAATCCATGCTTACCTCTTTTTTTCTAGTTGCTCTTTTCAATACAGCCCATCGTCTTTATTGTAAAAGATTTGTCTCTTTTTTTTCTTACAAAATGTTGCAAAATCGTGAGGAAATGATTTATTTCCATATTTCACTCCAGCTATTTCTAGGCAGTTGCCGTTACTTTGAATATTGAACTTTGAAGGGGAAAAACTGAGCCCGAAGTAGTGCATATTGTCTATGGAACGCCATGTGTTGACTGTAATCCCCCATTATCTATATATTAATAGTTAACCTATTTTGTTAGTGTTGTAACTTTGATTCTTCAGTTCCATTTCATTACAAATGATTTTATACATAAATTTTGATAAATAATAATAGCAATATAAAAGGAGTTTATTATTTGACACGCTGCGTTTCACGAGTGGGTTGACTACACAGTTTACTCTGCAAAAAAGATAAACATGAATAAATTATAGTCATTATAGTCATAGTATTATATATTAAACATTTATGCTTTTCGAGCTGATGAAATGTTGATATCTTCAAATTGCCTTACAGTCTTTAGTTCTGTCACAAGAATTTATATCCATAATTCATAAGCCACATCAATTAATTTCCACCAAAGTAACACACAGGCTGATATTGTAATCGGTGTTTCTATATTTTGCCATTAATCTGTGTTTTATTCGCAGAATTTCTACTCTATCGTACGAGCAGATAATGGAAATAATTGACTGGGAATATTGGTGACGTTGTTAACAGCTACTTTAACCCCTCCTCCTCGAGTTCAATAAATATAAGTTTCAAACTCGAGCTGAAGTTTTCTATTTCTTAAAAGGTAGGAAGAGGAGACTGGAAATAATGCTCTTCAGATGAAATTTTGTCCGAAATCGAGTCATACAATGAGATCGCCTTTCTCTCACGTATAATGGTGGACGCACTAGACAGACTTCACTCACCTCTCAGCTATTAAGTGGGCCGTTGGGAGAAATCGCTCCGATTTCAACTCCCAAGCAGTAAATGCGATCGACATCTTCTCAAAAACTCACTTTTGCATACCACTTGAATGGAACGACACCGGGAACCTGACTGCGATTCGTATTTCGAATTCTGATAAGCCATCCGCCCCTCCCCCCCCCCCCCCCCTCACCAGATCTTTCTCACTCTCCCTCTCTTTCTTTCTCGCTGTATCCTCTGCAGTGTTACTTGATTTGGCGCACAGGCTGCTATTGACTTCTGCTATCAGTTTGATCAACCACTGTAATATTGCTGATTATCATTCACTCATGCATGTAACCTTTATGACTTGCTACATTATTAAACTTGTCACGCCATTGCGTTCTGAGAATAAGAGAGACTGTCATGAGATACTTGTGAAAGGTTAATGGTAATGATACTATGTGGTGTCGAGTTTTAGAATGATCAAAATGACAAGAAGAACTAGAAATGCAATCGTGTCACAACGATGTGCGTGCAATGACGCCATGTTTCTACGTGTCAAACGGAAGAGCTTCTCTCGGACTAGTATCCAGAGCAATTCGTACGAAGTCTATATCTTCTTTGATATTGGAGATAGGTAGGGCGAAAGAAAGGCCTTAACAGTGACCTTGATTGGATGGTAGTGACTATGCCTACGAAGTTTGATAGAAATTGGGATAGGGAAAGAACCTAGAAAGGGCTCGCAAGCACTGCGTGCAAAAAACCAACGGGATTTGGTGCATGTTCGTCATTGCAATAAAGATCGTTCTGGGAGCATAATGCATGGGCGGAAAACCTACAGGATCTGTATTATGACCGGGGTTAAATTGTTTTTTCTCTCTCTCTTGATGTCTCTTTATGGGCCGAAAATGGTATCATTAGAAAGAAAATTTCATGGTTGTTATTGTAAACCACTCTCTTTTTTTCTATGATAATCCTATCGAAACACGTGATGTAAAATAGATTTATAGTACAAAATGGCGTCTTTAATGGCCCCCTTGACGAATTTCAAAAATCCGGCCACGAGGTGCCCTGCGTACTGCAACTCGAAATGTCACTGCAAAATTTCAAGGAAAAAAAAGGATGTTTAGGGGGCGAAAAAAAGTCTGAGAAATGACGTCATAGCCGATACGTGTTATAATATTGGGCGGAAACTCGGCGGAAATCGTATAGTGACCCTTATTCAAATGTGATTTACTCAAAATTGTCTGCGTGAACATATACCATACTTGGTATCATTCGAAAGGGCACTTCATTGCGGTCAGTTTAACACTATTTTCATATGCGCGCAATGTACTGCACGCATTTTAGGCGCTATTACGTAATGCATAGCAAATTCATCATTTTTGGCGATAACTTTGCGCTGACATATTCGAATTTTATCAAACTTAGCAAACAGTTGTCACGTATACATATGTCTGCCAAGTTTCATTGATGTAGGTATAAAGATCGCCATTTTGGAGCAAGTTGAAGTTATTTTGGAATTTTCTCGAAAATGGCGAATTTGGAGGGCATTTTTCTCAAATTTGGTCAGTGTTAGGGTATATAATTTTGAATATGGCTGGAAAGGGCATATCTTCAAGTATCTAAATCCAAAAAAAGGTACGGGTTTGCCAAGCCATTATGGAGATACGGCCACAGAAAGAAAGCCAATTCCCAGAACTTTAGAGGGCGCTATTTATGTTTTGCATAGCCATGGGAGCATGAAATTTGGCATGGCTATGTGCAATTATGAGATAAGGATAATGTGAGATTTAAACACAAAACGGAATTTATATGAGAAAGTTATGGCAGTTTTAGATTTTTAGGGGTTCATTTTTCAAGAATTTGAGAGATTTCTGACGGAGTCAGTTTCAGATTTAAATTTTGAGTACGAAGATGGCATTTTGAAGGTCAAGTCATACGTCGCAGATGAAAGAACATCTCTTTGACTATCTAGAGGACTTTGTTAGAAGGTTGTAGGATCTAGGATAGTGGAGATAGGAAGGAAGAAAGAAAGGCCTTAAAATGGACCAGAAACGGACAAAACGGCGCCTGGACTGTTATGCATGAGTGATTTCGAAAATCGAAGACTGTAGTGACCTTGATGAGATGTTAGAGACTATGCCTATGAAATTTGAAAGGAAAAGGACATGAGGAAAGCACCTAACTAGGAATAACAAGCACCATGTGTAAAACGAATGCGATTTCTGGACGATAAGGAAAACAAGGAGGAGAATATTAATGGGGCAGAATGTGAACGAAAACAAGGCAATGACGAAGGTCGTCATTGCAATAACTCAGTCTTGCCGAATACCAAATGCAATGCACACATAACTGTGACAGTCATGTGGGAATACACACGAAATGATTGGTCCAGACCTGCCACTAAAATGTGCAGTATTTAGAATTATTTCGTATTTTAAGAGCAATCCTATCTCCTATGACTCTCTTCATAACTAACATACTGAGAAAATACATGCTCACAAATCATATGTCATCTTCACCATGTTTAATAGAACCCTTTCTTCTCCTTAATCTGCTTCTACTAGTCATCTTCTTCATTTACGTCTAAGCTCACCTGGGGTTCTTTGTCACTGCCTCTTTCGTTGTGAACTCCTGACAGATTTTCCTTCAAGACATGGCTTGGCCGGCGTCACGTATTATCTACTGACACACGTCGCCTTCTGCATGGTTCTCCTTGCCGAACTGGATTCTGAATAGAAGTAGGCGATTCTTGATTCGGTTTACTCTGTGTTAGCCTTTTAGAGCGTATATTCTCACGACAGAAAAGCTTTGTTGGAAATTCGAAAACAAAATATTGGAGTCAGGGGACGGCACCAAATGAGATTATGGGGCATTGTAATTCCATCTCAACGGATAAAGGATTTATCTGACAAGAACGTAGAGCCACTGATCAAACAGTGATCAGAGAAAACATGGGCTCTGTCCCTCCCTTCTCTGCCTGACTATCTTTATTATTGTCTCTTTCGGATCACTTCACCCTCAATCCGTCTCTTTTCTTCTTGTTTAAGTTATCTGTATATCTCTCTGTCCATGAATCTCTGTCTCACGATATCCTTTCAACTCACGTGAATATTTAAGAAACAAGATTCCATATTTCACTAAATCTATAACAAACGCTCTACACATATATACACAGGATATCGTATCATGTAATAAAATATCAGATGATAACCATGGACACCTAAACCTTTTTTAACAGAACAAGAAACATTGTATGAGAGATAGTAAATCAAAGTTTAAAAAACGAATTTATTTGTATAACCAATATCATAATTATTTAGATTTTTACAATATTACAATAATCATTATAGAGTTCTGCTATAATTGCTTTTGGGGATATATTAGAATAGTAAACAAAGAGAAGGATAGGAATGCCAAGATCATTATATTCATGTATATATAACTTTGGCCTACCAATCCTCTTGATCAGCATGCCTACTAGACGGCGCCATACCCAGATGGAAATAACAGCACATGAAAGTTTTGCTCAATATTGTTAGCAGGGCGCAGAGATAGAAAACAAACACATGAAGTACGATACAGGTAATGGCGTTAAGAATCGCAAAGGGAGGATTTAATTACCCCGATGATTTCCCGGGAGCCAAACATGATGACATTATACTGATAGGAACCTAATTTGATTATGGTATAATTGATCAAACATCGCGCACCAGCACGTGGGGAAGATCTCCCGCCAAGTTCGTCGCTTATGATATTTAAAGAACATAACCCGCTTGCAGAGACAGGCTAATAATGCATGATCTATGGTATCTTTACTTTGCATCAATCAGGAAGGCCTCTTTCAATTGGAGTATGAGTCTCATCAATTACATGGCATTTCTCCCACCTCCTTCGTTACGCAGCAGCTACATCTAAATCCGCGTCAGGCTTTGTGTAACGATCGCATGACATTTACCCGTTACAGCGGACTCCTTCGACAGAGTAAACGAAGGCAGATTAGTCGAATGCGTCTTGTTCAACTCTTCCGAGATCAATTAGAATGCTACCTTTGAAATGATATAGTGGCTTCCAGTACCATGATATGACTTAACGTATATGGGTTATTACATAGAAAGCAGCCTTGATATATATATATATCATGCGGAAAATAAAACATACACACTAATAATAAAAATTGATGTTTCTTATTCACGAGTTTTGTTTTAACTGCTCTAACCCCTTCAGACGTTCCGTGTCGGTGACGTTACCAATGGATGCATTTGGTTAGCACTGTTACCCTTGCAGTGAAAAATGGACATAAAATTCACCCATCTACACTCCCCGCCCCCAACCTTGAAAAATCGAAATTACGCCATTGGGGCTGAGTATGTTTAGTACATTAGACATGCGTTAGACGGATTGCATTTCCCCCCGATGTTATTGTCTTAATGAAGGACCTTTCCCATGAGACACTGACTCATTCATTAAGTACATTTTTTTAATTGTCGTGCGTCACTTCTTACGTCAACCGAGTTTAAATAAAGCAGTCAGCTCATTGCCCTTATTTTCTACGATTTGGTTTACCTACGAATTACGAAAGAATATATGACACATTGATATATTTGTGATTAACAATAGCCAGGGAACATGATTTTATTTTAATACTACTCACAAATTTTAAGAAAACAAATCAATTTCAAAGTATAATGTATTTGAATAAAGGCTGAAATTTACGAAAATACACCGTGTCTAAAACTGCTTGAAATATTATTTCACTCTACATCAATCAAGTAATCAACCCTACACAAGAAGACATGGTTTACCATGCATGTAACCGACGGATATAAGATGAAATTAAGCTTCACGCCAAATCTATCATACTTTGCGATGTCAGCTTACATATCATAAGACTCCCTGTCTAATATAGGACAAGTACCTCCATTAATGTATTCTATAACCTGTATCATGTTTTTTTTTTAAATGCAATTCATATACTTGTTTTTAGGTCTGCAAATATGTTTTGCACCTCTTACATTTCACATTAATCAATCAACTAACATGGTATTAAGTCGTTCCATGCCATTAATTTCTGCCTAACAAGAGAGATTCAAAGTGCTAAACATCTAATCCTCTACGCTTCTAAACTTCTTACTTTATAAACTTATGTACATCTTATTATCAAGCTTTTAAGCTATGAACCGTCTAAACTTCCTAATTATCGTATACGATAAATTCATATTGCTGAAGTTTTCTATTAAACTATCAGTAGATAATGGCATGACCTATAAATTCAAACAAGATCATATTAACACTGGTAACAAGTCAACAAAATGTTAAGGTTGTATATTTTAAACATGGATATTTATTCAGGTGATATACAACATTAGTTAGACTGATACTTCTACACTAACTACATTATTACCCCGCTTCATTTTTTCCCTTTAAACATACAGAAAAATAGCAAATAACAGCGCAGGTAATATATATTAGAGCCTGAAATTATAATTTTCCAAACACTCCGATTTGTTTTCTTCTCAATTATCGTTAGGACAGAATTAGAGCAAGTTGTTCAAAACGTCACAGACTTGGCGATTTGAAGACTTTTCTCACGAAATTCCAATGAGCTATAGAATTCGACAAAATGGCTTGTCTATCAAATATTGTAAGTAAAGTGCTTTTCCAGGCTACTTCACCACAAGTAAAATTACATTTACTTTTTTAAAAGACATACAATCGTTTTTTCTCGAGTAAAAAAGGGCACAATCAGTTGGCTATCAGCAGGGGCGTAGACAGCGAGGAGGCGGGGGGGGGGGGGGGTGGTGCATCCCAGGAGTGTAGGTAGGGGTAGCATGTACAATCATGTCCGCGAAGTTTCGATGAAAAAAGATCGAAATATAGCGACTGTAATGTGCAATGCTAGTGATAAAAGCAATGGTAATATTGTTGAAGTAATAAATATCAAAACAACAATAACGATTATCATGGATTTTGGTCGTTTAACTACTTAATCATATAGTTACACGGTCTAAGAGGTAAATAACCCAACTTGCGTTGTCGTAAATTGAAGGATCGTTATCCAAAGTTTTATCCCAACACTAGCTATTGAGTGTTTGCAGGTACGTTCATATAAAGTAAAGAAATATTTTGAAGCGCTTTGTGATGCTTCACTCCCTTATTATAATTATTCATTTATTATTGTTTATTTTTTGGTCTGTAAATAAACTGATTATATTATATAGTTCAGTTTGGTCTTTATCTCATTCTCAATCAAAACAACATACATACAATATATAGACAACATAGTAATACCAGTATAAATCAATACAGAACGATTAGAAGAAACAAAATACATGAGAATGAGGGGTCAACAAAAAGAGCAAATGACCTTATAGTACGTTGACCCCAAACTTAACAATACACACATAATCATAACAAACAAACAGACAAACAAAAAGGCCACAAAAGCAAGCATGCAATATATTTCACTTCATGAATACAAACTTAAAAGATGACGTTACCGCCAAAGCAATAGCGCAAATTAGGACATGTGATTATACTCTATGGGAAGGGTTCAGAATTCAAGATTTATGATCGCAATTTCATGTATATCCTTGGCGATAACATCAGCAATGGAATGGGCGTCATTTGATGAAAGAAAGGGGATGATGATACCGTTAATATAATGAACCACTTTGGTAGTGCAAAGGGATGTTTTGTCCTAGAAAACCAAATCTATTATGGTAACGATCCACATTATCATCAACATTGTCTTTCGTATATCGCTTTTCATTAGAATGCAAATGTCAACTATAAAACATTCGTGAATAAGGATACACTCGGGTGAATTTCAATTTTCACGACTTAAATTTGTAAAGTTAATGGGGATGTTATGCCGCCATTACAGGCTTTTACAGCAAAGTGTTCTCCTCATATTGACTTTGAAAGGACGGGTAATGCGATTCCCAGAAATGATCATCAGTCAGGTACACCAAATACATAGGAAAAAAAAAAAAAAAAAAATTGAATCCCTTGAACAGAGTAAGGAATTTGAAGCTAGTGCTAATATGGCATATTACATTTTTCCCGTTTTCTATTCCTTATTTTAGAATTCATTTATATTTTCTACTCTTTATATCGAATAGGTGGTATTCAAATATAAATTAAACGTTATGTGGACTGAATTATGAAATACCCACTAAAGAACTGCTCAGACAAGCCTTTTGTGCAAATAATGATCATTTTTTAGTACGAGTTTTTTTTTAATCCCATATACAAGGTGAACAATTACGATGATGAATTTCATTTTAATTTATCGAGAGCTGCGCCGTTCCTTATACAACTTTATTATTTCAAGGTCTTCCGAATAAAGATAAAGAAAATAAAACATTCCCTAGAAAAAAAAAGTACGGAAGACGGTCTGTTCATTGAGTAATTGATTCATATTATTCATTGGTTCGTTTACTTATTCGTGGTTTAATTCATTTTCTATCCACCACTCTACCTTCCTCTCCATTCGTGCATCGTGGTTTAACTTGTTGTTGTTTTAAGTGGTGGCGGTGGTGGCGGCGGTGGTGGCGGTGTCGGTGGTTTTTGGCAATAGTCCAATTTCTTAAAAGTAGGCCATAATATCATATGCGTTCGATATACCGAGTCAATTCAGAATCGATCACTTATTACCAATTCTCGGTCACGTGACGCAACTACACCAATCACAATGTTCACACTCTCAAATCCGCTTCGAAATGCATGTAGTATGTTATATTTACACCATGGTTATTACGTTTATTATATATATGGCTGCTATTGATAGGATACACGCGTTATTACGCTCTAAAAAAGGTAACATTGTATAGAATCAAACAGAGATGTATTGCTAAAAGCAGTACGCAAGGTCTATCCGATAATGGTCGAGATGAAAACATAATAATACAAAAGAATACAAACCTAATTACAAACAAATTAGCTGGCGTGAACAAGTGGTAGCCGTGTGGATAATCTAATCATTTGACTGCAAAGCAGGCTAAATCCTCAAATATTTATATCGACGCCTAGCCACTCCCAAATCAACAACAACAATTGTCAAAATGAAGGGCACAAACAATTGAGTATATAATACCAATACATGAAACTGTATCGTTTGATCTTGAAGATGAGAATGATGACGATAGTGATGATGATGATGATGATGATGATGATAATAACAATGGTGACTCACATAATGCACTCTCAATTTTATAGTTAATAAATATTATTAGAGCAACAGTTCACGGACTCCCTACCAAGATTTTTTTCTTAGGACAACTAGGGACATAAGACAACACAATATTTAGGACAACTGCCTTTAGGACAAGTATCCCAGATAACTACATTTGCCACACTCCACCCAGGTGAAGTATATGGGTACCTGGTAGGAATTTATTCCTTGAAATGCTAGAGCGCTATAATGGCAGCACAGCTAAAGCCGGGGTAATAATATCCAAGTTTGGAAGCGCTTAGAGACTTATAGTGATTTGCGCTATTTAAAAGCTGAATATTATTATTATTATTTAACTACCCGTAAAATAATTGACATTAATCCAGGAAAAACAAACAAACAAAGAAAATCATCAATATGCCAACATAAAACTTTATTTTCCGAAAAAATGTAGACAAATATGAGAGAAGGTTTGAAGGGTTTTGCAATTGGATTGTTGAAAAGTCTATGTTCTAGCGTAGAACTATGTGGTACAGCTCTACAGTGAAACCAGGCAACGTTGAAGTATGTTTACCCTCGTTTCTATTGACAAATTGATTTAGCGGGATTGCTCAAAATGATTCACTGCACTGTCATAGTCATGAGGGTGCTATAACATACCATGTGGTCAGTGTCAAGATTAAAGGGAGTATAACTTATTGCCTGGAGGAATATATGCATCGTGCTTTTAGGATATTCATACATTTGTGGGTTGTGTATATATAATAATAATAGCTCACATTTATAATGCTTCTAATACTTTGTTTCTAGGCGCGGAACATATTATTACCCCGGTCATCGGATTCAGGCTTACCCGCAACACAATGTATGCAAATTTTCCACTCCCTGGGGAGTATTCCAGCCAGTCGCCATTTTACAAGCGCCATTTGCTAATCCAACCACATTAACTTTCGCATCCTACCGGGTACCCATTTAACACCTGGGTAGAGAGTGGCAAATGTAGATCAATGTCTTGCCAAAGGACATTAGTGCCACGGCGGAACTCGAACCGCGGACCTTGTTATCCACAGTCCGGTGACATATCCACTCGACCACGACACCTCTACATATATATATATTTTTCATTGATTTTATGTCTCAAAACTCCAATTCTCTTTACGTACATGACATATGCCTAGTTAATGCAAAATTGCAACACATTTAAATAACAAAGATTGTTTATTATTTGATTGCAAAGTGGGTATCGATGGCTGATGAAAATAATAGAAAGAATAAGGTGAATATAAATGAAGGTCTTATGCATGTTAATAGCGTTATAGCACCCAGCCATATCATGAGAAGGACCGTAGTTTAAATTACAATTTAAAAAAGAAATTGTTCCTTGGAATCGAGCTGAAACTGTTGAAGTGACCCGTTACACTTTGAAACCAAACCTAAAGCTCCGCTGGAAGAATTATATCTAGCGACATGATGAACACTAGAATAAAATTACCATGTAAATACATTTTGGTCAACCACATTAATAGGTGTGAACAACATTTTCAAGTGCTTTCACAGGCATCCAGTTGTCATGAATAATTAACCTATTTACGAATTGCTTTGGATTAACGCGGTCAGTTAATATCAGAATATAAAGAGTACTTCGTGATACCCACTACAAAGGTCAACGCTATTAAATGAATTAATACATCTCATTGCCTTCCTGATTAACGGCAATAAATACGTTCAAGTGCGGAAATGGTAATTGATTCTTCCATTAGTAACTGATGATGAATATAAGGGAGTACAAACAAGCCTCGTGAGACAGCGTTAAAGTATGACACGTGACCTATCCAGGGGCGTCGTTTATATATATATAAATATCTTTAATTCATTTTCATTGGAAGACGATTTTGATGAAACCATTTTAAATGCATGTTGAATCGTAAGTTTTTTTCTACACAAATAAGTCAAATCTTGATTGAAATTATCCTTTCTCCTCCTGCTGGTTCTCCTTATTTGTCTTTTTCTTTTTCTTTTTCTTCTCATTGTTGTTCTTCTTAGTCACCATCGTCATCATCGCCTCATCGACAGTAACATCATCCTTCTCGAGACATATGGGGGTGTCAAACCTGTTGTTGAAACGAAAAAGAGTTAATTTAAAGCGCTTCTGGTTCTAAGTAGTCAACAATTACTTCTCAAGATAGAGACGTCATGTCTCAGGAACAGCGAACAAGAATTCTTATTTGGAATATCAGTTATCTGGACATAGCTATGGACATTAAGGTTCCATTAACGTTTCCCGACCGAAACCCATAAGGTAATAGGACTTGTAAATAATATTTCCGAAGGTACACATGATTTTGTCATAACACCTACCGTAGAAGATTGGATTCGTGGTGTAAATTTGTTTTCTCCTTTTAAATTTGAGTCAGATTGGTCAAAGAGTACATCGACTTTGTCTTTGTGCGGGTGAACTTTTAATCAGCCAGATGAACAAATAATACCGACGCAACAGATTCCTGGCCTGGCTTAAAGTAGAACTATTTCCGCGACAAGTCACGGACTTTGGTTTATGTAATTGGTCGACAAGAAGGAAAAAAAATGGTCATAATTGCATAAACTAATGATTATTACTTTTAAATAAGTTTTCAAGATCATCTTCACGATCGTTGCATATTATATCCTCGTGATGTTGACCGTCAATCTGACCAAAATACGTGTCAAAATCCTGGATCGCCCGTGTGAAATGTTAATCTGAATAGTTTTAATGTTCAAACTTTGTTCCTTTTCATCATGATGTTCTTGTATCTCAACCAGAGAGACATATTTCTCAGTTGCGTGGGCTCGATCTGGATTAGAAACATCATAAACAGGTCTTCTGGAAAATCAATCTGATATGCTTATCATGCTCGACTTAGATTACGATCAAATCATATTACTGAGGTGCCCATTTCAAGTCACATTGCATGTCCCAATGTTCTTCCAGCAGAAATTCATCATATGGCATGCTTTACAGAAGAACTTGGTTAGATGATTTAAAGTCAATATTGAATTGGTTCATGATTATAACTCTGAAAAAAGAGCCTTGGCCTTTACCCTGATTGTATTACCTGTCACGACTGCAATCATGCTTCCTTTAAAATCTATGAATCGAGGGTGAACGTGTTTAAGTGATTATAAACCACGTTTCGGCGGGGAACTGAAGTACCAAGAAGACAAACAAGTCGTCCAAAATGACGGCATTTGCGAAGGGTGCATAATTAATACCACAAAAGGGTTATTAAATACATGAACCAGGTTGGACAAATTACTTTATATGCTTCGGTTCACCAGCGGAATAATGAATCCAGCATTTCAGAAATTTGATGTTATACTTTTGAACTTTGGCTATAGATGCATTACACAATCATTTATTCTGCTATGGAATAACGAGGTCAGTCTGCAGATCTGTTTCTATATGTCTGGAATAGTTTAATGCAAAGAAAATCATTAACTGTATAAATTGTTGGAAGAAAAGCAAACTTTATTGGCAAATTTCAATTATTTACATGTCATGGTGAATTGCTTACACAATTGATTGTAGTACTGAACCACTAGGTACAGCGTGTTCACCCATGTCCATCAGATCCCGATCAAGTTTAATGCTTGATAAATACCTACAAATGTTTCGACTGAACTATCCTCTATAAATGGTGCCATATTTGTACAACACAAGTTTGTAACCAAGTTTATTTTAGCATCTTTTACCGGCTCTTATACCAACTTGTAACGTCTCATCTAAAAAGATGAAGATGGATGAAGATGACAATATCAATACTCTAAAAAGGCTGCTTTCATTAGATTTGATCCTTTTTTTCTCAAAGAATAAGTAGATATTACAATTTCTTTATCAGACGTTTGTTTTTATCACCCGGAGGCATATGCTAATAACCATTCGAGATATTTATAAAAAATTCTATGAAGCATTAAAAAATATATCAGCAGTGCAGAGAATTATAATTGCTTGGATATTACTACTCTCTGCCAGTCGCATAGATTTAAACCACTTTGAGTTTCAAAGCCCTGTCAGCTTAGAAAGGGGATTGGAAAATCCACTTTGACTTATCATACCTTTCCGATTCTTATTGTAACATCCACACACAACAGGATGCGGGATGGTATTTTTTTCAACTGAAATATAAATTGTGTTCAGCATTCTTGCAGCTTGTCAAGCGCAAACAATTTACTGCATAACTCATAAAGAAAGACAAATTTGCATATTTTCAGAACAGTCCACTTTTTACTACTTCTTCAGGGAAATACCAGAATATATGTAATTGCGTTGTCATTGTAATATTATATAATAAATGATAAAACAATTCTCTTCATTACCTCAGTGGTTGATAGGAAAAAAAACCTATGTAAATATTTTGTTTATACAGCTACTTGTAGGAGGTTTCACAAATCAGGCATTTGCTTTCATCTCAACTCACAAATAACACAATGAAGTAAATTAAAGCCCCAAAGAACATGAATTCCAAATGAATTGAGTGAGTTTAATTACATAGGCTTTATCAAACAAGGCCTAACTACTGGTGCCTCGCGTGCGTGTGTACGACTCCATAAATTGTCCATATCAGCACGCTTCGGAGGTTGTTCAGTCTATATTAGCTTTGCTCTCAGAATACCAAATGGGAATTTTCTTTTTAATCAAGCTCAGATTTTTTAGAAATGCTTTGGATTTTCAATTAGTACGATGCGCTGATTGATGTGTTGTTCGGAAAGTGACCCTCAGCATGAAAGACAAACGGCAATACAATTAATATTTTAACAAGTTTTATGCACTTCAATATTTGAATTTGCAGTAATTGAATCCGGCAAGATTTAAAGGGTAAGGGCACATATATGTCCCGAGATAGTGATACGTGCAAGGATAGTCTAAAGATGAGTCGTAAACAAAATAATCTTTGCAGAATACACAGATATCATGAATTTTGCTTATGTAAGCTTTTGTACTTTGCTTACCCCCTCCCCCTCTCTCTATCTCTCTCTCCCACTCTCTCTCTCTCTCTCTGTCTCTCTCTCTCTCTCTCTCTCTTTCTATCTCTATCTCTCTCTCTCTCTCTTTCCGCAGAGTTAGATCAATAATCCAATGAATAAACATGTTTTATGACAACCCTAAAAATATTTCGGTTTCCAGGGTGATCCCTTCCAGGTGTTACAACCATACAAATGAAGTCTAACAATGATTTTAAAAATCATCTATATTCCTTGGGAAATTACAATTTTTCCTTCAAACGGACATTTGCATGAGAGCTGGTTATGAGTCAAGCTATAGTACAGACTACGGTGTGTAACATACTGTATATATACATTGTACGAAATGACTCTACGTAACCTCTGAACCCGTATAAAATTCAGTCTCATCTTTGAGTTTCATATTTCCAATTTTCTCTCGATTCAGGATGTTAAGACTTTAACACATAATGCATAAGTAGAAATAAAATGTAGAAGAATGATAAAATTGAACATTTTCTAATTACAAATGTGGATTTAGAAATAATATTCCATATTTTCATTACGAATAGACGTATTTTAATCTTATTCTTGTCATTCCCATACTTTTATTTAACATTAACTTTGATTTGCTTAATATAATGTGAGAGTGAGATATAATACTATGAGGAGGTAATGCTGTTTAATGTGGATCTTTCGAAATGTGGAATAAGTAAAATATAAGCAGCTACGAGCCATCGTTAAATAGACCTGTCCAAGTACAACGGTACTGTAAAGTAAAATATATAGCTCGGTCCTATAAAACTACATCGTAATTTAAGGCGACAGTCGGCGTCAGAAGGTGCGGTTGCTAAAGTGGAAAGGAATTGATTTTACAGCATGTCGGGTGCATTTATGCACGTACTTTGTACATGCCCTATTAGGTTCATGTCACATATAATAGTATTAACATCGAACGAGTGACGCCTACCATGTCCGCTTAAAGGTAGGATTTAAATGCAAAAGTGTTCGTAGATAATAAAATAGTATAAACTATTTATTTGGGCCTTGGTTATTGCTATAAGCTTCTCCCTCCGATCTTCTCACTTCCTTCGAAGTGGAGGAAATAGTCGCCATTAATCAGGCGACACCCGTCCCCATGTGGTTGCAGGGAAGTACGAGGAAGAGGGTTATCAAGTAGAATCTATTCTCGGGGGGAAATGGTCATCTTACAAAAACATTTCTTCCTTCAAGACATGTTTACTTCGGTTTTCATATCGTGAGAACCGGATGAAATTTCACACAAAGCGATTAAAAGGGAAATAAAAGCGACATGGAAGGGAAATATTGATCAAAGAACTGGATTATAAATAGAATCATAAAGAGGTCTGACAAATATAGCTCAGTACACTTATCAATAACATCAACTTGTTAAGGTGCAGGTTTCCAAGTTCTTTAATAACATTACGTGAAACACAATGCAAAAGTAATAAATAAAAGAGAGCTCGGTTCTTCATTTAAATTCACAATATTCTATATAAGGTTGCTACATGTATTTGATAGGTAGTGTATGCCCAAAAGAAGTTCGAGCATATTAGTCGAATGTCTTAATTTGTTTGCGATGGAATTATATATGCACTCTAAAATTATGTTGAAATTAAAATGTATGATACTATACGCACTTGGTAGAAACCTATTATATTATGGAACATACACCTGTACTTACAAGAGAACACAGGTAAAGTGGCTTCTTTGTCTTCGTAGCCATAGTTACATGTTATTTAATCCTACTACCTGTCTACTATCAGTCCCTATCTCTGTCTCTCTCGCTCTTCCTGTCTATCTAACTCACTCTCTATTTTTTTTTCTATTATCTTCTCTATTTGTCTAACCCTCTTATTTTATTTATTGTCTCTCTTATGAATTTACACTAATTGTATGTGAATGTATTTTGTGGGATCGTGTAAGCGCTCGTATAGTCGTATAGGAACGTGCTTTACATACCCCCCCCCCCACACACACACACACACACGTACATACACACTCACACACTCATACACAATACAACCTCCCTCGCGCACATTACCCGTCGCCTACAAATTGCAGGGATCAACACTATTTGACAAATGGCGCTATACATTGAAATCGTATTATCATAAAACATGTGCACACTTTTATCGTATTTTTTTTCTTTTCAGGAGAACAGCTGTCTCCCCTATGTCTGCCCAATTTTCCTGTTGAATTTTATTTCAAGATTTATTTTCCCTCCTATTTCCAATATTTCTAATTATTACTATAAGATCGTATGGGTGTCGCAAATCAGTTTGCGGTGATTCAAAGACAGTTTTTGTTTTACTGACGACAAGCAGCTCATCCGACATTTCATTTTACGTCTGGAATTTCTTCCTCCTTTTTTCCTTGATCGATCAGCAGTCAAAGTCTACTGCGTTTAGCAGTGCTCTTACAGCATGGTTTAGCATTTAGTATTGCGTGCTGGCTGCGGTAAGTACCCTGCATCATTTAACGCCAGATTGCTCATCAAAACGATGGGTTTTCTCTGGAAATGAAAGCTGTTTTGAGCTGGAATCCCGGGTGGTTTTAAGATGTTTAAGTTCCTTTGACAACCGATCAAAAACCGCTATCCAACAGCATTAGGTATGCCCGGACAGTCATCGGAATCCGATTCCCCCGGCAATCCATTATTCATGACCACAGGATGGTTTCGATATGTTTGTGTTTACTTAATCATTTTCTACATTTTATTTGTGATGGACCAAGTTTTATGTTCCCCTTTGAATGATGGGCTCTTATGTTATTAACAATTGAGAGGTGGGGTGGGGTGGGAGGGGGCGGAGAGGGGGGGGGGCATGGAAATGAAACTTATTTTCTCGTTGATTGGGTAAAGGTCAATTGGAAAAAGGAAGAGGTCCGCACCTGAATAGTACATCATGATCTATATCAACATTTTAGCTTACTTGAGTTCTGGCAATTACAGAACATAAATGTTCGCATAATCTAGAAAACGAACAGTTAAAGTCAAAGGAGGAAGATGGCCTTAAAGCTGCAACTTTGCTACAGGATACTGGCACAAATAAATAACCTTTTTTTTTGTTAAAAAGAAGAAGCAGGGAAAGGCAACGCATCACATATTTCTAAGCCCTGAATAAATGGGCTGCAAATGAGAAATCCTTAATACCAGCCTTTTAAGAATAGCAGATACTAGACAGAGGGTCATGAACGCCGATGTCTGTGACGGACAAGGCACTTGAAGATAACGCTGAATCGATCTGATAAAACCTCTCAGAATGCCGTTGCAATACAAGAATATAAAATCTATCTTCATTTTGAATACATGACCGACAAATGCGAATCCGACAAGATAATCAAAATGACCTAACGTCAGGGCTATCCTGGTTTACAGACACTTTACGAAAACTACATCTCATTAACCATCATTACGATGTTCACTATACAGACGAATTCGGCATCATCGGCTACAAGAACATATGTGGACCGTGAAACAACCAGACAGTTATGGCTGAAGGCCTCCGGGTCTATGGCAGGACTCATGAGCCTACCCTTGCTGAAACTCTTAGAATATTTCCTATATGTTCATGATCGAAGATATGAAGTATTAGGATATACCCCCATAGCAAACTATTGGAGATGCAACTTCATGTTTTTTCAATCAAATAGCTGCTTCGAAACTAGTTCACGGGACTGACCTTACTGAATGTGCTTGAATTTTACAGTTTGCCGAATTCGCCTTTTTGGATTCAACGCCCACTCTCCATACACTCGTTTATAAGAATACGCTTTCTGTTAACCTGTTTCATTAATCGCTACCACGCTTGCCAACTTGTTGACCATCCTGTCACTCTGTCAGACATGACTCCCTATTCCGTGGCTTATGAAGTAGAATCTGTCGTCCAGTTGATCGACCACATACTCTACTTAAACACTCTCAAATCAGACATACCACGTGTTCTTCCGCAGGCACTTACAACCAAATGTCAATCTCTAGAACCTGTCTTTGCTTAGTGACAGATAGACCAAACAGTATACAGATACAATTTGATCTACATCGGCCCTACGGACAGACCACCTGGGTGTAACCACCTTGATATGCCTTTGGTCAGTCTGTAGGCCGTGTCAGACACAATTTTGCCGATCCAACCTAAATTATCTAGATAGTAGTTATCTAGATAATTCACTTACGTAGGTGACAGACAGGTGACAGACAAGCTACCAATGATCTAGATGATAGTTATCTAGATAATTGGCCTCTGTCTGACACCACCTATTGGTTTTGTTTGTTTACGCACTCATCACAAAACAAGTCATGTCAACGAATAATGGTTGGACATTCAGACCGTAGAGGGTTAATAATACCTCCGGATGGTTGTTAGAGCTTCTTATGTATAGTGGAACTTGACAGTAACGTCACCGCCGGGAACCAAGTCCGGGCTCCTGGAACTGGGCGACAATGCCTAAACCATACGGTCACATGAACAGCGCTTGATAAAGCCGAAGCCGACTTCAATTGGCCAACAAAGTTTTTATCCCCAGTGCTTATAGAAGAATTGGATTATTTTCACTTGTCTGACTGTCAAATGACGTGGAAATCATTGACGCTCAAACCGAGGACCCGTGTTCAATTGGTCATGGTCATCTTCTCTCCGTTGTCTGCATGACGACATATCAACACTACTATTCTCTCATTCCTTTTTCAGATGCCTCCATAAAGCAGTTCACGGGCAAATTGGAAAGGGTGGATTAATTATTTCCATGTCAGCGACTGTTCCAGCCTTCGAATGTCCTCATGCTTACTAATAATATTATATTCACGTTGAGGCATTGGCGGTGAGCGTATAAACCATGTTAGAAAAATGTTAAATTAATTGTAGATATTACGCTGTAGGACAGGAAAATTACGCAGTCGCGACAAGGCACAGGAAATATCTCATATTACTTGTGATGAGAATACCCCCTTAGTCCAATTAAACATACCATTTTCTTCCAGCATGCACTAGGTACTTCTGAATAATAAAATAAAAGTAACCAGTCTCGGCTCTTCACTTTTCACTTTGAAGACAAGTCAGTCTTCCTTGTTCAGTAACTGCTTGTCACCGGCTTGTATACCATGCATTCAGATTATTTAAGCTGACCTGTGGTTTGTCATTTGTGCTTTTATCTACGTTGCATTCATGTTTGAATAAGTACTTACGAATTTTTTTAAATACTGAAAAATATAGCACCTTTTTTCATGTTACCCGTGTCCAAAGCAATACAGGCGGACCTCAACAAAATGTCATGTTTTTTAGTCGCACTAAACATTGATCTTTAAGAGATAGTGTGAAATAAATAGGGCAGGATATTGTGATCATGTAGGACAAAGTCACTCAATATTGCCTTATCAAGTTATACTTTCTTGTACAAACCCGTTGAATTATGGCAGGAATATCATCCCATGACAATATAATATAACGCTAGTCCCTGGATTGACCAGTTTACTTCGCCCACACACACCACCCTTGCAGCTACCCTAGACTAGTCGACCCTGGATATCTCGCTCTGGACTTTTCTAGGGCATATTCTGAAATTCACCTTTGTACAAAATGTCCATAGCACCCGGAACCATGCATACAGCCATAAACACACCGCACACATTGTCGCGTAGGTACGGCAGTAAACATAAATTCAAGCCAAATATACATTTTTTACTTAAAAAACCCAACAACAATCTGGTACTATAGGAAATAAGGACGTGGGTCCAATCAAATACAGTGGGGATCTTTTCTCAGATTCACCGTAATAACTATATACGTGGCAACACTGTGGTATATTGTTTAAGGCCCTTGACACCAATGCGAGAGGTACCGAGTTCGATCATTGGCCAATGCATGGTTGGGGCAACTAAATACTGTGGAAATCTTTTCTCAACTTCATCGCAATGACCATGTGGGTGGCTCTGTGGTATATTGATGAAGTATTCCGACTTCCATGTGAAAGGTGTCGAGATCGGTGTTTACATCCTTGGACAAGGTGTTTTGCCTACATTTGTTCCCAACGACCTAGTTGTCAATGGGAACCGCAAAGCCAGTCTTGATAATACATGCAGGGCCACAGAAAGAGCAGTATTGTTAATGAGGTGGATATACCCTTCGAACTCGGGACCTCTCGCATATGTGGTGTCGAGGGCCTTAAGCCACAGCGTTGCCACACGATAATTACGACGAAGTTGTTGAAACATCCCCACAGTATTGAGTTGCGGCCCCACCCTTTCACTAGCTTTCAAAAGCGTGTATAATGTCTACAGATGTAACAGGTGTCAGATAGTACACTTTCACCTGTTCGGTAAATGCATATGCCATATTCCCCGCCGGCAAATCGTGTTTGTCTAGATGTGTCCCGCAGAACCTGAATACATAGTAAGGCTTAGGTAATCTGACAAAAGGCAGGGAGGCATAGGGAGGAGAAATCGGGGATAATGGGAAAGAGTTAGGGAATATATGATTTACTCTTGTTTGCTTTAAGGCAAGCTTATCATGAATCGAATATAGGCAGTTCATCTTAATTTTTCTAGCATACCCTGGATCTATCACTATCTTGTGCGTCAGTGATCCAGTCATTTCAGTAACATATATAATCAATAAATTAGAATGACATTGAGAGGTATGCTAACAATATCAAAGGCGGTCAATATTTCTGGTGACATTGACAATTATTTTGAAATTTGACGCTTTTTTGATAGGGTTCTCAAACAATTCTTCCCATCATAGATGTATATCATTGACGTAAAAGGGACCACCATTAAATCACTTAACTTCAAAAGTTGTCTCATCAAAATGATAACTCTACAATTTAAAAGGTCAGAGGAGTGTGAAGTAATTGACATCACTTTGGCTGGAAAACTGTTGTTGATACCAGCTATCCACTCTGCCTATCTGCGTGGTCAGTCCTTTATCTCTTTCTGTTTAAATATTTTTGTTCCTATTCTGTATATCTGAATTTCACCCACTCCCTTGTCTGTCACTTTCTCTCTCTACGTTTGTATCTACATGTATTATTCCTCTGTTTGACCATTTGACCATTTAAACTTATCCCTTTGCATGACACCTAACTTTTAAATAACACCGAACACCATCACACTTTGTCATCCCCCCTCTCTCTCTCTCTCTCTCTCTCTCTTTCGCCCCATTTTTCTGTATGTACCCCATCTGTCCATCAGATCCATCTCCGCGCTCAATCTGATCATCGACTATGACCATGCTTTCTGACCAAAGATTTTCCTAGCCTCAATCGCCCTTAGAAGTCAGTCAGATTGTAGGGGATTAGATGGTGACGCTTCTGTGGCTAAACAGCCTAACCGCTCCTCCCATTGGGACTATTCTGCCCATATGCTTGGCCATGTAATCCATCCTCAGTCCGCAGAATAAATAATTCAGTGCGAAGCCCCCATTGCTTATTTTATATTTTGTTTATTTCTCTCTCTCTGTCTCTTTTGTCACTCTTCATCTCGAATTCTCAGTAGATTCGCTCGTCCCACTTTCTCAAGAAATAAATGACCATGAGTGATATAGAGTCACTCAAAACAGAGACATGCAACCCAGATTTCATATCCCTGAAATTTATATATTCAATTCAATTCACCATCATTTATTTCAATCATAAAATAAAATATACAAAAGTATTAACATGAACCAATCATACTCTTACAATTCTGGAAATCGTGAACAAAATGGAGACTAAAAGACTAAAAAGGAAGTTTGAAAAACTTGTAAGCAATAGTCTCCTGAAATACTGTAGATAATCAATAACAATATTACATGGTTGTACAAGTTACCAAAAAAATAAAAATATATAAAATAAGATACTACATTTTATAGATACACACCGATGAACACAAACACACACTCATAAATGTATATATTTATTTGTTGCCTATAATACTTGACCTGAAAACTTGGCTTGACTTGGTTTATGAGTGTGTGTTTGTCTGTGTTTCTGTGCGTGTTTTATTCTTTGAGATGCCGGAACGAGCGAATCTCCTGAGAATAAGAGACAAAGAGCGGCAAAGAAGACAGATAGAAGAGAGCTGATCTAAACAAAGAAGGAAAGATCGAGAGGTGTAGCGTTCATGGCTTCTCTCTATCCCTTCTTCCGCTTTCTTTTGTTTTGTTTCCTTTGTTTTGTTTGACCAAAAATCAGCATCAACAGGATACATTTCTTATTACTCCCACGGTTATACTTCTTTATCGTTCGCATCGATCCGTGAAGCCGAACCAGACGTGTCGTTTATACACACGCACAAATGTCATCTTTTCCTCTGACGCCATTTTCACACTCGGCTTCTGACCACCCTCCTTACCGCGTTACCAATCTCCGTGCATCAAAATGCTTGCCATCTCTCACAAAGCGTCCCAACGGAGATTGCGTGGAGGAGATGAGCTTGCGATACGAGATATCTGATCAAAGCTCGCTAACGACATTCAATATCTACCCACATGTACATCCTTACTTTATGTATTTTATCTAATATGTCTTTTATATTCCTGTCTCGGTAATTTTTTGTTTATTTCTCTTAGTCTCACTGTTTTCGTCCCGTCTTACCCGATCTAATCCTATTTAGAGGTATTTGTCATCTTACCCCGTTTTTCCCTCTCAATTCATACTTTTTGCTTTTCTTCGTAAATTCAACCTTGAATATTGTTTAAATGCACGCTCCTATGCCATGCTTTTGTTTTCTGTGTCTAAAACATTACGATATGTTCATTGTCTATAACTAGTGTTAGAAACATAACGGAATCTATTGTTTAAATTTCGAAAAATTAAAAATAATTACTCTCTCGCTCTTTTATGTTCCAATGGCTTCAGTATTGTGTAAATAAGACGTATAACACTGCCTTGCCTAAGTTTAACTTTTGTTTTACATTAGAAACGAAACCATTTAAATTTCCTGTCGTTTTGACGTCAAGTAGTCGTGACTCGTGTTAGTCTTGGAATGTTCCTTTCATAATCAATATTCGTTTACAAATCGGGAATTTAATCGAGAAGAAATTACATCTTTTAATATTGTTCACATTTAACCTTAAAACAATTTCATTTGGAGTCTAGTCCAGAGTAGGGGAGCTTTATCAATTAAACTATCGTGGTCCAATTGTGTAGCACTATCATATGTGTTAACATGGTACAGGCAGTATGCACTCTGTTTAGTATTCATTGAACATTCGAATACATACATGTAGTCTGCGTGCTCCTAGGAATGGAGTAACAAGTCACCTAACCTTGGCAAAAGGTTCCCCCATCTTGAAGAATGATGATTGCAGCCATTCTGATGGGGTCTATAAACATTCGATTGGTGCGTGGGCTGGTTCAGTAGAGGCGTTGTACTTAAAAATGTCCCTTGTTTATTAGCTTTCCCTGGTGTTGCCAAGTGCTGACAAGAGCCCATGCGATGTTTTGTTGTTTTATTTCCACTGATGCGGTGCTGCAGTGTCTTTCGGCCTCTCAATGTAGTTCGAAGCTGACATAATGACTGATTTGGCGGAAAACTGAAGACACATTTAAAGGGCAGCCACTTACTCATTCATTTCTCGTTTTTCCAGTTTTATGCTGTTCTTTTGTTATTTTGTTTGCATATTTGGCTTTCATAGTCTCTGTCTTTTTAACATCCCATGTTAATATCATGTACTTGTATGGCTTGCATGTCTAGAACTGCATTCATTATTTACATGTGTATGGACAACGATTTTAAGGTAATAAGGTTTAGAAAAAAGATGCAAATTATAAAAACAATTTCTCTTCATGTGTTAACAAGAGATACGACCGGTTGCCAAACACCTGACAACCAATGATCGAGACCTATTTATGACAGGTAGTAGAAAGGTTTTTTTGACAGTCTTTAAAAGGTAAACAGTTATCTCTGGAGTATTGTGGTCGCCCGGAGGTTTACGCCACTATATCGCAAGGCCTTTTGCCAAGTTTCAGATTTTGTTGGTGAAAATCAACCGATCCGCACTCACCGCTAAAAGAGCGCCAGAACCATCGGTATATTTATTATTTATATTATATTAATTTGTCAATTTAAAGATATTTTGAGTTTGTTTTTAAACCTTCCAACAACAACAAAAAGATGTCAGTATTTCTACATCTACCAAAGACCGGTCGCACTTGCACTCCACTGGTCGGAATGATCATATACTGTACTGTAAAATGTATTCTCTCTCCTTGACAGAAATAAGTGTTTTGGATCTTAGACTATATCTCCACTTCTCTACCTACCTCCCCAAAATTTAGATTTCAATAAGTCCACATCTCCTGTAGATTAGTCAATGACCTCCCCTTCGTGACGCGTTACTTATTTCAAACGTGTAAAATGTCTTCCTTAAACAAATGTAAAGGCTATGTTTTGGCTTCATTTACATTATTTTCCTTTTATCTAAAATAGATTCCATTAATTATAATGCTTCCTTCTAAAACGTTGGGATTCGATACGTCTACATCTACTATAGATCGTTCGAGTTTTTCACACGTACCACATCTCATAGTCATTCCTTTACTACACTTGAACATAAAATGGGCCTGGGGCAGAATGTAATATCGCCCCCCCCCCCACACACACACACACCCACACACACCCGACAGTGTTTGAGGATGATTTGTTTGTTTGTTTTGTGTACGTTTGTGTGTGAATGTGTGTTTTCGTGAGTTTCATTTACGTTAAGGCCTAGGGTATTGCGCATTTCTGATACTTTAGCTATACAATGTCAACTTACTGGTATCGCAATACTAAACAAATTGCCACGTTTGAGATAAAGACATAACTTTCATGGACTTATTAATTAGATGATGTCGTTTCCATGTGTGTCCCAAGTTTCAGATTTGTTTGTGTGAATCCATCAATCCGCTTCCCCCACTAAAAGAAGTTAGCGCCAAAAATTACCGGTATAGGCTATTTAGGGTTAAAGAGTTTGTCAATTTGAACATATTTTGGTTTTCTTTATACTTTCTACCCAAATTAAGATTTCAGTATTTCTACATCTACCATAGATCGGTCACACTCGCAATTGACCGGTCCCACGGATAATTATATTGTCTCTTTCGCATGAATTTATCACCATTTTTATCATAAAATGTATTTTCTTTCCTCGACAGAAATAATTAATTTTAATATTAGACGATTTTTTCTTCTTCATTCTTCTACCTACCTCCCGAAAATGTATATGTTAATAAGTCCACATCTCCAGTAGATTAGTAAATGCCCTTTTTTTCTAGACCTTGTCATTTGATTGCCAGCATTAATCAATTTCCGTGACACTGTAGGGCATGACTTATATTACATCCAGGGGTTAACTAAATTATATAGGTTTTCTTTATACCATCTACCATAGATCGGTCGCACTCGCACAGACTCGACTGGTCCCAAAGGATCAAACCTCTTCTCTTTCGCATGACTTTTTCACTATTTTCACCATAAAATGTATTCTCTCACGCCTCGACAGAAATAATTATATTTGATATTAGACAATTTTTCCACTTCTCTACCTTTCTCCCGAAAATGTAAATTGTAATAAGTCCACATCTCATGTAGATTAGTCAATGACCTTCCTTCGTGACCTTGTCATTTCAGTGCCAGCATTAATCAATTTCCGTGATACTGTAGGGCATTACTTATGTTACGTCCAGGGGGTAACTAAATTCTCCCCGAGATCCCATTCGGAGGCTCAATGAGCTTTTGCTCAAGGCTAAAATGTCAATCATATCCATCCGGCATTTCATTACGATGTTAGATTCAATGAATAACATTACCATAATGAATTACCTACCTTCCCAGGTTATGCCTATTCTGAAAATGGGGAACTGTAGTTTTTTTCATGACAACGCCAGATTGACTGTTTATTTGCTATCAAGTTTCAGATCTGTTAAGGCACTTTATTCAAGGATTTTATTTTCAAGTCACATCTAATATAGAGTTTTATAAAGTAGGCTGATCGACAGCTGAATCTAAGTTGTAGTTCGTGAAATCTCTTATTTTATGATAGCTTCAGAAATTTGGAGAAGAAAAGGAACATACTCTTGTTTGTCGATATTTTCCAACGAATGGAAATGAATGATCGTAAAATGAGGAAAAAAAATATCAAGTAATATGCAATTAAGCTCCATGGGTTTAATGGATCGTGCAAAACACCCGCATCAACCGAGCCTTTCATCCAAAATGACATTCAACTGATGTTTATACATTACATACATGTGTGAAAATGAATCAAGTCTTCATATTAAGCTATTTCCTAGGCAAATGCTATTTGATATTCTTTGCTAGTTCGAATATTTTCAAAAACATATGTTGAAATTACGTGTAGTTTATGTAGAGTAATGCTATGCCCTTGGAGTACTCTTCTTTGTGGATCGTAGCCCCTAGCAAATCCCAAAGAAATTAAGCTAAGTGTTAAGAGTAAAGCTGCCTGCGACAGGAAAGCCTTACATGGGATTATTTACCGATGGTAATTACGGAGTTCCCGATAAGAAACACCACCTACGTCAGCCCTGGCCCTAATTCCAAAATCAACTTTCTCGGAATGGGTTCTATATACATTTCCCCCTTCTTGATTGGTCTGCTGCTTCTTGTTTGTTCTTTCATATTAATGGCGGCTTAGAGTTGCATCATCTAATTGAGGAAATCAATGAAAAGGCAAATTAGCATTTTTTCCCTCCTGAACACCGATCCCCCCAATTATCAAAACGTTCCATTCTTCTCAAGTGGTATCACAGAAAATCGTCCTATCATGACTGAAAGGTATAGACCAGTTCTCGTCATGCGATTGCATTGTGAGAGAAACGTTGTGGAATCGATCGGAAAAGGTTGATCATCTAGCATATAAGTATTGGTGTGTGCTGCAAGGTTATGGAATCATCAAAATGATAAGAAATTTGGCCAAGTAGTGGTAAAGTTACAAGTACTGTACACAAAAAGATGTTTATGGGACTACGCGATATCTATCCAGGCCGGATAGGTATGATAATTTACCAAATATATCAATTAGAAGGCGGTTTCCCGGCAAAATTTGTATCATCACGTATTAGTCATAACATATTCTTTCACACGATTGGTAATAAGAGCTTCCATTTCATTTTTCGAGAGGGGGCGTTTCCAAAACTAGTCTATACCTTTAAGCAGGTTGGTAGTGTGAGCTTTGATCTTCACAGAGACTAACTGCATAAACCATTTCCCGAAGCCGACATTTACTCGGAGTAAGTACGGTCCTCTCACTTGAGCAAATAATCCGGGTTTTCATCAAGGCGGTGCAATTCCTTTAACCACACTAGGTTTAATTGACCCGTTCACACAGACGCAATTGTGAAAACGATCCCAACGCAAATGGCAATTTCACTAATAGAAATCCAACGGTATCCCATGGAATGATATCATTATAAATGTGTTGATAGGACGTCTTGTGTGACAGTACTTTCACTTTAGTATGAATAAAGTGTTCTTTAGCTGACACCCCTTTTATGTTTACAGCGTAAAAAGTAAATAGTATTCATTAGAAATTATTTAAGATTGTCTGGAATCTATATCTGTAAGTATCTAAGGAGGAAAATCACAATAAGTACACATGACGGTGGATCTCAACGCATTCATCACGTGCTAATAAATATTTGTTATGTCATGTAATCTTCTGAGATGTGTTTAATGCATAGTGATGATATTTATGAACGCTCTCGTAGGACAGTGAAACGGCTGTGTGTCGTTTAGACATTAATCATCATCAATTCATTAAACCCAATCTCAGCGATTTACCCTGAGAGCGATTTTTCATGAGGGCGATTTATCATGAGGTTATTATGTCAAATCCAGTCCCTCCAAATGTTATGCTGTGATATCTGTCGGAATCCTCGTTGAATTTTTGAGTATCTCTGTAAGCATTAATGAGTATGATTCTGCTGACAGCGCGGCTGAACAAACGTGAGTTATTCCAACATCAATTACCATCTAATCCAATCATTGATATCTAAATTACCGATCATGGGAACAGGCCCGCTTTATTCCGGTACACAAACAGTCATCTTCATCAAGAAGTAGAGATCTCATTACAACTGCCTTCAAAGTGTGTGCTCACCTGTTGGGCTGGTTATAGATAGACTGCTCGGTGAGTGATAGATACAGAAGTCCCTCAAGGGGGGTGTACCTTGTTACCAATAACACTTGTAGTTGGTAATGAGATCCACTTCAAAGGGGGAGGAAACCCTACCAACGAGGCCTGACCTACCTCTCGTCTAGATTCCCCTTTCTATTTTATTTGTAACATTAGTTTGTTGGTCCTAGATTTTCTTTATAATGACCATTGACATGATTGGGATTCGAAAAGGCACAAGAGGAGAAGAAGGCTAGTGTGGGTTTCCGCATCTGTCTTTTACCTATCTTCTTTGCATTGATAGACTATTCTTGGACAATCATTTTGTAACATGCCTTGGCCCTATGTTGGTAATATTTCAGTTACAACACATCGACTTAAACTTCTTCTTCTTCTTCTCATTATTCTAATTATTAATTACTATCATTATCGCTTTTATCATTATCATTCGTTTTTGTAAATCATTGATGAAATTAATATTACTGTTATCGCTATTGTTAATAATATCCTTATTATTAGTATTATCATTATTATTAATGATGTCATTATATGTATTATTATCATTTTTTATCAACATAATCATTCCCCTCTCTTCCCCTTCTCTTACTTATTTTTCTGTTCCATGATCAATTAGCTCCTGAGTTATAATGAGTTGATACTCCTGCGTCTAACTTCCTTCTACCCATTTTTCGCTTGTATGTTTTGAATGTAATCGCGAAAACTTTCAAGAAACCTCGTGAAGTTCTTTTTTATATAGTGTATCGTATTATTTATAGAAATCATGTTCGGAATATGGTATATACTGTTGTAAGGTTTATAAAAAGTGGCATACAAGGGTATTGGTGACGTTGCCATATTAAGTTTGTTTTATTTTATTTTTTATATTTTTGATGATGCTTTGGATTCAGGGGATGTTCATATCGCCGTCTTCTTCTTCTTTTTTTTTTTCTTTTTTAACGAAAGAAAAGCTGTTAAATGGTACCTTTCTTTGTTCTGATATTTATTTTGACGAGCAATTGGTTATTGCGCCTTAAGCATGTAGGGCAGTTTGCATTCCAAACCATTACATGTACGTGTAATTTATTCCAAATCGAGACAAGGCGTAAGAGAGAAGATGATCGACGAGTATCGATCGGTTGTCTGCAAGACAACTGCACCTCATATTTTCAAGTCTTTGCTTTAAAAGCATTTTCACCTCTACATGTTTTTCAGTTAAGGCCGCTCTGAATTCGGTAAAAGGGGAAGAGAAAAGAGATAAAAGAAAAGAGAGATAAGGAGATAGAGATGAATGAAGGAGACAACATGACTTTTACATGTAAAGAAAGCCAGGCAATAAACGAGACAAAATCAGTGTCCCGCTTGAAAACAAATCAAATTTCATGCTTTCATCAAATAAAAATTGAGTTTATGTGGGAGTGGTTTGCTGAGGTGGAAACTACAAAAGATCAGATATTTTAGATGAATTGTACCGTATGCATAAAATAAAAGACATCAAAGGCCTTGTTTATTATTGAGTTGAAGCCACCATTCTGGCCCTCCTGTTGCCTAAAGGTGAAATATAAATTGATCTCGTTTCTTCGATATTATTTCAGAACAGATTTTGACGCGCGTGCGTATTTGATTTCTCACTTATTACAAAACTCCGTTTCATACTCATGCATGCAGACGATCTAAATGTAATTAAACTCACAAAAGGAGAAGCCGTGTAAGTAATTGTAGGAGCTCCTTGCATTGAATTGTAGGTCATAAGAGGTTGAATGTTAGTATTTTTTGAGGTAGCAAGAAATAAAATCGGCCAAGTCAAATCGACCATACTTGACACAGTTTCGTCACGTTTCTACTCCCCCACTTTCTCCGGGTTTGGGGGGAAATTGGTGCGACGCGCAATTATAGACGTAGATATCCCGGCAAAATGTGGGATTTCATGACATTACATCGGGCAATGGAGAGAAAAGGTTTTTTTTAAAACAGTTTACAACTTATTTTTAATCTTTGTTCTAGTTGCATGCTTAGTTTTAGGGGCGAAGGGTTCTAGGCTACAGGGTATGGGTGGTTTTCATTTCCCCGGTTGATGACAAGGTTAAATATACTGTGTTAAGAATGTCACGTGATGATGTGCCCCTCAGAAGAGGTATAACGCCAGAACTATCTTATGTTCCTCTTTAAAATTGTTAAAGATAATAAGCCAACGGCGCTGATCAGGTTTACAATAATGTCCCCAGTCTAAACATCTGAACATGAACATGATGAAGTCGACTTGATAACCCAACTCCCATCCTTTTCTAAACATATTACCCCGATTGCAATGCACATTTTGGATGCCTTGCACGTGCTTTAGAATTGCTTATTCAATTCGGAGTGGAATTTTGTCCACGGGTAGTAACGTTGATGAAGATCAAAAAGAAAAGCATCATGAACCCTTTTAAAATAAACTTTGACTGCCTAATGTAGATATCAGGATTGAAGCTGTTACAGATGGCCGTCAGAAATTGCCTTGTACTTTTGGTTAGGCCAGTTATTCAGGAGGAGATCAAGAACTGCAGCATCTTGATAGGTTTCACAGAAGCGTCTCCTTTTATCTTGCCTCATCACTATAGGTAACTATGGAAACAGTGATGGTGAAAATTGTAATCATATTTGGGACAGCTCACTGGGTAGAGCACCCCGGTAATGAAATCAATGGGTCCCGAGTTCGAAACTTAATTTAAGGCGTCAATTCTCACTTCTGGAATCACAGGATAGGACGTAAAACAATTATCTAATTATTCGGTTATAACAATTTATTCACCAGCAAAATGAAAACAAATTAACATATAGGCATAAGCTAAAAGTGTGGACTGATATTTTGGTAAAGGCAGGTTGTATGGAACCAGCTACCTACTGCTGTGCAGACGGCCTCATCTGTTGACCAGTTCAAGAAACTACTCAAGTAACATCTATTCTGCTAGAAATTACTTTATTACCAGCCTACATATATTTTACTGATCTCTGAGAAGTGTCTAACTTTTGTTTTTAAGTGGCCCAAACATTGCGGAGCGCGTGAGCAGCGCTTTGTAACAGCAAGGAAAAGGCGCTATATCTTATCTTTTGGATTGGATTGGATTGGATGAAAGCTTGACAAATGTGTTAAAAAGTTACCTTAAAAAAAGTAAAATAGTAAAAGAAGCAAATTTCTGAACTGACATAAATATGATACTTTCTTAAGAAGGCATGAAAGGCCAACAACTGCTTACAAGCCTCCTTTCCCTTTTAACGATTGTAAAACCTTCCCTACCCCCCCCCCCCCCATTCACCTTCGGAAATACACCTGTACTGTTTTCACACTGGCAATATTTTGCTTAACCCCGTACTATAGGTGGGGTTAAGTCTTAGCCCCACCCATAGTACGGGGTTAAGCCTATTCCACTTTCTGTTCAGACTGGTTTTTACCAAAGTGTGCTAAAGTTGGCTAACCCCACCTATAGTACGGGGTTAACTAACCCTGCAAAATAGCAGGGCTAACTCCGCAATTGTGGTGCTAACTCCTGCTAACCCCGCAATTGCGGTGCTAAGCAAATGAATGAGAACAGAAACGAAAAATAGTCCGGTACTACGCAATGGAGCGTATCGCAGCTGGCCAGATGCGAAGTATGTCCAATCATAATATTCACGATATCCGGGGTTAACGAAATGCAGTGAGAACAGCGGGTATTATCTTATTCCGGAATAGGCGCTAGTACGGGACTAAAAACAGCGTGTGTGAAAAGCCAGAAAAAATAGTCCGGGGTTAAGGATAGTACGGGGCTAAGCAAAGTACGGGGTTAAGCAAAACCAGTGTAAACAGAAATGTCCGTTATAAACGACATGATGTGAAGAGTTATCCCATTGTTACCTTACTACACGTATCCAGGTAATGGAGGCATCGTCAACACGATAAGTGTGTACACCGGCGGACCTTGGTACCGTATAAATGTTTTATTTGGTTCGTTTATAGCGGAACAAGTGCACGCACGCAGATGAGATGTTTCCTTCCCTTTAAATGGACAATGAACAAATCCAAGATGGTATCTAAGCTGCACCGCGCCAGCAAATAAAATGGCAAATATTTAAATATAACGGCGCTGTAAATGAAAAGAAATAAAAGTATATTATATTTCAGAATCAAAATGTTTGGTCATGACACATACACATTTAATACACAAAACAGAAAAATTCCTTAAATCTTCAGAAACTCGAGATTTCAGTTTAAAGCCTGTCTGCACTAGTTTGGCCAGGAGGGATTAGACCTCACGGCATGGTCACTGACAGGTGGTAATCTTATCAAATCAGCTCTCAATTAACATTTTTTTAAAGAGGGATCATGGGATACCAAAGGGTACCGCTTAGGCATTGTTTGATATATAGAGGGCGCAAGTAGCTACAAGTAGTGCAGTCCCGTATTAATACCAGTAAATCGAGGCTCACACTCAAAGCAGTTTATAAACCTAGTGTCTGGGTATTTACACTGTCCATATATTTTTCTTCAAATAGTTTACATGTGAGGCGTCTGCTGCGAGCGAATTGAAATCCATTCAAAGCGTTATCCATGATTGGGATTGACATGTAGAATAAATACGATGTGAAAGCCTGAAGACTTGTATTTGTATACCACTCCATTCTGAGATTCCGTGTGCATTTCATTTCCTTTCGTGTCAAAATAGGGAGTTTCTTATTAAGACGTCCCAAGTTACCATGCAACCGCAAAGCTTTTTCATTCCTTCATCGGTAGGCCCGGAGTGTGTGCCGTCCACTTGTGCCCCCACGTAATAGCTTTTTGTCCCTTCTTCTCCTTCTTTCTCTCTCATCCTTCCTCCCCCCTCCCTCTCTCTACTGGTATTACTACTACTATACTACGACTACTACCAATTGTATTATTACTACTACAACTACTACTACTACTACTACTGCTACTACTACTACTACTACTTCTTCTTCTACTGCTTTTACTACTACTACTACTACTACTACTACTACTACTACTACTACTACTACTACTACTACTAATACTACTACTTCTACTACTGATACTACTACAACTACTTCTTCTTCTACTGCTTTTACTACTACTACTACTACTAATTCTACTAATACTGCTACTACTACTACTACTTCTTCTACTACTGCTTTTACTACTACTACTAGTGTATATTGCAGAACGATTGATGTGTACTTTAAAGGAATCAAAGGGGAAAATAATGAATTTTGTATTTTACTTACCAATTATTTTTTTCCTTATTGTCATCTTATCCCTGTTTCCTTCTTCCGCTTAATATCCCTCTCTCTCTCTCTCTCTCTCTCTCTCTCTCTCACTATTTCTCTTTCTTCCTCAATTTTTCTCTTTCTGTTCCTCTTTTTTTATCCCCTCTTTCTCTCTCCCTCTCTTTCTTCTTGATCTCTCATTTTCGATCGCCTTCAATACCATCTTTGTTATATTAATTCAATTCCCCTGTTCCTAAAATAGAGGTTGTTTGGTCGTGTTACACCTTCCTACATTACTCCTTCTCTTCTGTTAATATTTGCCCCCCCCCCCTTGCTCTACCTCTCTCTTTCTGTTCTTTCTTTTTTCTTCTTCTCTTTCTCTTCCTCCATCCTATTTGGAATTTTCATCATGATCTCAAACAATTTCAAGAATTAAATTACCAAGGCTGACTTCAATTGCTTATACAAATAATGTTCGGTTGGGGAAAATGATGTTGTTGGGTTTTGAAAGCTGACGCACACGACTACATTCGATTACACTGCCTTCGGTTCTTATTTTGTTGTACATCTGTGCATTCTTGTATTGGAGATCTTAAAACCTTCAGTTTGTTACATTTACCATGATTGATTGTATGGGTTCATAATAAACCTAACAATCTGAAGGTTTTCAAGATTATATATTGCAACATTCATCATGATATTGTTTTACCCTATACGCTAACATGTATTTCCGTAATGCAGAAGATTGGGAATCAAATATTCGATGGGTTACAGGATCAATTAGTTTGGAATTAAATCCACCTAACATAAAACATGATAACAGTTCACTATATTTAGAAGAAGTGGTTGGGTCACCCGTATGACAGTGATTTTAATTATGTTAAGCGTTAATTTCAACTCCGAAAAGAAGTGATCCCTTTAATAAATGACTCCCTATAATGATGGGTTCCACTCCGGCACATTTAGATAATCTCCAGAATGTGAGCCACAAGGTCCTGGGTTCGAATCCCTGTCACAGCGCCAATGACAAGACATCAATGCACATTTGCCATTCTCCACCTAGATGAGGTTCATGAGTACCTGGCAAGAATAAATTAAAATGTTAACATGCTTGAGCGCTGCAATGGCAGCTGTGGCACAACCGATGTAATAATAATGGAGTGCAAGGAGTGGCAATGAGCCAAACATGAGTGCTTTGAAAGACTTCAATATTTGTGTTTAATATTTATTAATAAGTTTTACCTTTTTTTTCGTTTTCATGCAGGTTACCGTCCAAGCTACATGCGTCACTCTCACTGCTATGTCCGTCGATCGGTATATTCTAATCGTTCATGCAGTAAAATCACGTACAACAAGAACCACCAATAAGGCTGTATTTATCAACGTCTCCATATGGCTGGGTGAGTACTGTCCTAAATATTGTGTTTTTCTTCGTATATCTTATTAAACCAAATCATGATAACCACATATTTGCAAGATACTGTCCTGAATATCATATGTGTACACCTGAAGGGTACCTACTATTAGTTTTTTGTCCCTCAATTTGTTTTTAAATTAAAAAGTATTAATCATCTCCTTACCCTTTGTGTGTCTACTGTTCGCTCATGTGTCCACCCTCCCCCCTCTTATCTCTCTATCTCTCTATCTCTCTCTCTCCCTCTCCCTCCATCTCTCTCTCTCTCTTTCTCTCTCTCTATTCGACCCTACCTGTAACAGTCTAAGCAATACATTTCACATTTGATGATCATCGTTGACTATTAATGGGACCTAAGTGTACCGTATCAGGACAATTACCCCCTGGGCAATCACCCCCCGGAAAATTACCCCCCGGAAAACTACCCCCGTAGGACGATTACCCCCCGGAAAATTACCCCCCGGAGAATTACCCTCCGAGGACAATTACCCCCCAAGGACAATTACCCCCCGGAAAATTACCCCCCGGAGAATTACCCCCCAAGGACAACTACCCCCCGGAGACAATTACCCCCCGAGGACAACTACCCCCGAGGACAATTACCCCTCGAGGACAATTACCCCCCAAGGACAACTACCCCCGAGGATAATTACCCCCCGAGGACAATTACCCCCATAGGACAACTACCCCCGAGGACAATTACCCCAAGGACAATAACCCCCGGAGGACAACTACCCCCAATGACAATCACCCCCGATGAATTTATAACACTGTGACGTATAACGCAAGCTTCTCTCCAAATTGCTGTTTACAGAAAATTGCATGAACCTTCATTTTCTTTGTTATTTATGAAGTTCATTTCAGTCTTTTCAAATTATTCAATTCGATATAGGGGGGGGGGGGTGGAGGTTGCCCAATTCCCCTGTAGTTTTGCTACCGAGTAAAGAACAGAAATTACATTTCTTAGAAATCGAACAATACATTGCGCGCAGATGAGTACGCGTTACAGCCTCTCTCACGGTCAATGGCACAACAAAGCAATTAGGATGTAAGATTACCTTTATGCATCCTCTGTAACTTTTTTAATCAGCTGATCGTGTATTTGTCTTTGTATGTATAATGGGCCCTCATCCATGCCATGATCCATAATTAAGATTTTCTGCACGTTATCTATTTATTATTTCTGTTGTCATGCTGAACTTGATGAAGTATAATTTGTTTTCGTTTACGTTAGGTTATTTTGAAGACTATTTTATTGCCTTCAAGTTATATATGTACGGTGCCATGTCAAAAGAAAATAAATATCCGCTCTCTGGTAATTCATCTCATTAGATTTTGTAACTCCAGCACAGCGTTTTTCAACCGGGGTGCCGCAAGAGAACGATTTGGAAAACGTTTATTTTGTTAACTTGAAAAATCAAATACCAGAAACGGTTAAAATATGTAATTACATGAGAAAATAAAAATTTGAAGCTACTAAAGTTTCTTTCTTCCTCGCTCGTTGACAATATTTTGACAGCAAGGCAAATAAGGGCAACGAGAGGCCCGAATATCCTCATATTCTTGTATCAAGGTCATGACCGAATATATCACTTGTTATTTATGTACATTCGACGGCAAGGTGCCCGCATACAGTACTATAAATAGTTTCTAGTGTGTGGATTACAAAATAAATTTTTACCAGTTTGAAAATGTCTTCTCCTTTTTATTCTTAAAGGTGACCATACGTGTGTGCATAGCAGTTGACGAGAGCCAGAGCAAAATTAATAGTCTGTAAAGACTTTGGGATTTGGAAGAAAATTTTCATTTCTTAAGAGGGTACCGTGACTAACAAAAAGTTAAAATAACGCTGCTCCAGAGAAAAGTATTTCTATGCATTTTGAAAAGGGCTGGATAATTATCTAAAACTGACATCCTTCGTGGAAATTAGCAACCGCACTGGCGTTGCATAAATTATAATAAAAGGGAAAGGTGTAGTAATGAGGAAGACAACGTGCTTTAGTATTTGAAAGAATATGGGTTCATGCAGGGGATCTTATTGGCTCGTAGCCATCTCTCAATGTGTCAGATCGTCTTTTGCTATTGAATCCTGATTGTCCACGGGGGTAGTTGTCCTCGGGGCGTAATTAGGGACTTTTAGATTTGCGTGGACTGATACGTGTGACGTCCATTCACGGCAGTGCATTAACAGGACGTCGATCGTAGCATAGACCTATTGTCTTCGTGCGAATCTAAAAGTCCCTATTGTCATCGGGGGGAATTGTCCTCGGGGGTAATTATCATCGGGGGTAGTTGTCCTCGGGGGGTAATTGTCCTTGGAGGTAATTGTCATCGGGGGTAATTGTCCTCGGGGGTAGTTGTCCTCGGGGGGTAATTGTCCTCGGGGGGTAATTGTCCTCGGGGGGTAATTCTCCGGGGGGTAATTGTCCTAGGGGGTAATTGTCCTCGGGGGGTAATTGTCCTCGGGGGTAGTTGTCCTCGGGGGGTAATTGTCCTCGGGGGGTAATTGTCCTCGGGGGGTAATTCTCCGGGGGGTAATTTTCCGGGGGGTAATTGTCCTCGGGGGGTAGTTGTCCTCGGGGGGTGATTCTCCGGGGGGTAATATTCCAGGGGGTAATTGTCCTTAGGGGGTAGTTTTCCGGGGGGTAGTTTTCCGGGGGGTGTTTGCCCAGGGGGTAATTGTCCTAGAACCTAAGTGTACATACACACTCCTCTACAAGAAAATCGCAGTGCTTTCCCGAGGGGTGCCTTTTATCATATCTTAATTCATTTGTCAAACTTCAAGAATCAAAATGCTCCCACCATCATGTCCAAGGTAAATCAAGGAAAGACGAGAAGACCCTTGTCATTATTTTCTTTCCCGCGAGATCTACAGTGCAGACTATGCATGCACTTGATGATGCCTCCATCATTCCTCAAGTGCCTGCATTACTAGTCAAAACATGTATGATCAGGTAAAGAAAGAGGGAAGAATCCCTCGGCGTTCAATCCGTTTTATGAGGTACATCATGATGAGCATTTCAGACGTCGTGAATGATTCATGCAATTATCCTCCAATTGAATGCGTATGCAATTTCAAGGAGGGTCTTGTGAAAAATTTCCTTATATTCGGAATTCTTTACATCCTCTTTCAACAAAACCCTTACATCTTGTCGATTGCAATTTAAGATATGAAACCTTTATATAAATATTTCTTAGTTCATTATCGAGGTCCGCATTATGTCTGGCGAAATGACTTCTGATATCAAAACCAAAAATATTTACTCTCATTCTTTTGATTTCATAAAACAGTCACTTCTTGACATTTACTTGGTGGCTGAAACCACCACCGATGAATGATCATTTGTATTTTCGGCACTACATTCATGCAGCGTCTCTTCCATCCATTTTCCTTCTTATTTATAATCATTCTTTCCTTGATTGTGACGTTTAAATCCCTAATGAGGCACGTGTGTGATTTGCCCGTGCGTCTACACCTGGCTAGAACCCCCCTGGTAATACATTCGTTACAAAACAAAGTGTAAAAATATAACTGAAAGCGTTCGTTGCACTCTCTTCTGACATCTAACGCATGTTTGATTGATTTGATTGCTCCATCAAACCCCTGTTGTATTCCCATGTTCAGCTGCTTTTAGTCACAAATGCAAGATCTATAACTCTTTAATTGTCATGACTGTGGTATATATATCAAGAGTTGGTTGGGCTAAACAAAAAAGGTCAGTACACTTGTTTGGAGGAGGAAGTAGGTTTTCGTGGGTCTTGAATTATACAATAAAAAGAAAACCGATAAATTGAACAATAAAGTACAATACCAAATGCCAACAATTATTATCATGTTATTTGGAACTCCTCACAATGATTCTTGAAATGAAAAATCGGAGGATCTGCGAGATTTTCCATCTAAATAGTCCACTTTGATTATGCAATAAACAACCAAAATACGATATTTAATATAAACGAACCAATCGTCGGATTCTGGCAAAAGTTTTACCATTGGCAACAAAATGTTAAAAGAAAATTAATGAAATCATGACTACGATATAGGTTACTTTCTTATTAACATATTATGTTAATAATAAAATCTTTCATCCGTTTCTGAACAATCTTGGACAAGCAAATACGGACATATAAATGTATATTAACAAATTGTATGTACTTAATACATGACGCAATGAAATGCTAGGGATTGAAGAGTTCTAAAAAGGGAACACGGGTTCGTTGTCCTTGTCACCAACAGTGTTCAAAGTTACATTCTTTACCTGTGCCTTTACGTACGGGAAAGCGGGATACGCCCTCTTAAAAAAAAAACACCAATTTCCCTTTACATGTAATGCATCAACCAGGAACTTTACAGTCTAAGTCATGTTCCATAGCATACAGATGACTTACATTAGATCAGGGAGGTGGAATTGATGCATTTTTTTCTAAAACACATGGTATGTGGATGAAATTTCCCAGGAACTATTCAGTCAGTCATATGATGTATAAAGATCTGCACACACGTCATGTTAGCATCAATTACCAAACCTAAATATGCAATGAGTATTATATCATGCACGACATTATTTGATTACTTAGTGCTTTGGGTGTATTCATACGACATGAATTGATATGTTCTTAAATTGATTTATCGCTTCAAGGGTTCGCATCTTTGTAATTGTGTAACTTTCTACGCGGTAATAATTGCTGTAAAGTGCTTAAAGACGGTATCCGTTTTAAGCGCCATATAAATCGTGATAATTATTTCATAAGGGAAGTTCTAAATGTACCTCCGTTCCTCTCTCGGCCGATTTACATCGCTTGTAACTCAGCGATTCGAGCAACCGAACAGAAAGGACAATACCCCCGAGAAAACATTAATAATATCGATTAACACTGCAAGAATAATAGCCATCTGCTTCCCTGAGCGGGTGATTATTTGATCGTGAATGTTTCCTCGAACACATTTAAGCCTAAGTGTGGAGTTTCATAGAGAAAAGGGTAGAAAATCTTTATCTAAACCCGAAAGATCTCGAGATGACTTTGAAGCAATCGATTTCACTTGTATGTCGTTTTGAAGAGGATATATCGTGTAAACATCTGAGATGCATTATCCTCCATTAAACGCAACGCGTTTGAGAATAATTGTACGTTATTTTGGACTATTCAAGAACTGATGAATGATTAGAAAATATTATGTACACGGTCGTATATACAAACCCACATATAAAAAGTGAAGCAAAACTCTCTGTCGTCCAGTGTAAAGAAAATTGTGGAAAAAGGTGCAGAGGTTAAAAACAAAAACTTTTCATTATCTTGTTGTAATATAATATTTCATCATATTCGTCAATGATCTATTTTTGAATGTATTTCCTTTCAATTATATACCCGTAAATGTATCAACTATAAGAGTTAAAGGTATCGTTTAACAATTTTAAATCTGAGATCTATAACCCCTCGTGTTATCAGTGCCTGTGATATGGTGTAATATTGAAGCCCTAAAAAAATTGCGCTTCAAAATGATCATGAAGTGCCTCAAAAAGGCAAAAGTGACCGGTTTTTCCATACTTTTTTTCCCAATAGACCGTAGTGTTATAAAAACCTTTAGAAGACGAAAAATGAAATTTCGATTTCCAATAATAGATATCTTGATAATCATACAGGCGGTCGGGTTGTAAAAGTCATGGGATTTCTGACTGACCTAAAGGTTTATAATTATGATTGCAGCATGAGCTAAATCCAGGATTTTGTTTCAGAATCTGAGACAATGTTACCGAGTCACTTTAAGTCGTGGGTATTAAACGGTCAACGAAGAAAACAAAATTCGTTCTACATCCGAACTTGACCTGGTTGCCTAGCGTTCTTGGGTCACCATGACATCAAATACCCTAGAGGATTCCATTAAAGACCACTCAGATGTAACTTGACCATGATGATTTACAACGATAGCCAATGGACTCATCTCCAAGTTGATGAGCCGGTCGCAGATACCCACCCAACGGCGTAGTTTAAGAAGAATTTATACTTAAATTACACCTCGTTCAAAAATTATATTTGAATAGCTTTTCCAAAAGTTGAAGTTAAAATCAACATTACGGTATGTCCATTTGAGCCGTTAACCATTCGCAATATCTATTTCCTCCGTCATGATTATTTTCATCGGTCACTGGAGGCTTCCTTGTCAAGTTACTCATATCGGAAAGTTGTTTGTCTCGCTTCCTTGAAATTTAATTTGTTTGCAATAAATGATCCGTTTTTATACATTTCCTTACTGATGTATTTCTTTACCGTCGAGATTGTGGGAAATGGGATTAACCTTCCGTATCCTAAGGGCGAAAGATAATCACGCGTATTATGTTAGAGTGTTGTGAATCGAAAAGTCTTTACAAAAAAATAATCCAACCACTCGACTACATCAACAATGGGTCACACGGATTTTCTTTCATTTTTGTTATCAAGTATATCAAGATGATTTTAACTATCAAGTTATTATGTCATATTATTTCATATTAAATATTCAAGATTTGAATTTATTTTAATTAAATATTAAAAAAACATAATTATGGCTGATTGTATTTTATGATTAGTCGGATGAAGAAAGGAAATTAGTCATTAAAAAGGCAATGCTCTCCTCTTTTGTCAATTCTCCTTACGTTTCCCAAGTAATTGCGGGGCAATGCAAATTAAAATACTACTCCTTAAACAGCTTAAAAGAGAGATCGAAGTGGATATGGATATTATGGAAATTGATATTACATCATATGATATATTCCTGGTTTGAATTAAATTAGATCAAGAACCTCTTTTCGTAAAAAACTTACAAAATTACTCTTAAGTGAAAACCACGAATCATAACCTTGTAACTATAAAGTTGTATATAGTAACCTCATTTTAATATTATACCCAAATCTTATTTATAAGATTTGGAAACCCATCATGTATTTCTAAATTAACTTTATTTTAGGCTTTAGATAACGAGAGTCAGACTCGACTAGCACATGTGCTATTTTTTACTCTATTTTACCATCGATCACAAACTCATTGTAAATAGTCATTTATTGTTTTACTCTTGAAGCAAAGTTTACTTTATCTTTGTCATAATGTACATTTATATCGCTGTAGAACATGTATTTTTCATAATTCATGTCATGCATGTATGTTATATTGACATTGTCATTGTACATTTATCTTATGTTTCAATGTTTTCAATGGTGGTGAATAAATTCAATTCAAATTCAAATTCAAATTCAAATTCAAATACGAAAGGGCATTATTATGGCTGGTTATGCTTCTTGCTTAGTTGGATGAAGATGAGAAATGGGTCTTTAAGAAGGTAATGCTCTCCTCCTTCGTCGATTTCCACTTACTTTTCTCCAGTAAGTGTGGATTACTTCAAATTAAAATACTATTCTTTAAACAGGTTAAAAGAGAGATCGAAATAGATGGTAAATTTGACATGCCATATTATTTTCTTGCTAGGAAAATGGTGTGATATTGATACTAATAACTAAAGGGTTGTCGTGGTGATTAATTAAATTATCACAATGCAATGCGTTCGTACCTGAATTGATAATTATTCGTAAAAGGGAAAAACCCATTGTATCCAGTTGCATTTTGACACCGAGGATACATACAATTCACACTCTGAAATCTAAATATGAAAAAAACAAGGAAGCTGTGAAATGTATAACTATGACATACGTAAATATTTTAACAGCCGAATCCAACGTTGAATTTTCACTCAAATAGCGTTTTTTTCTCGCTAAAGGATGGGTCCTGCCGACAAGAGGTGCACACGCTCCTTGTATCATAACATATTGTGCAAACAAAAAGAAAATAAATTAATTAATTCAATGGAATTACTTTAAAGCATTTTTTCTCCAATGGTATCTACATGAGAGGTAAGAGAAGAGAAAAGAAAAGGGAATAAAACAATAGAGCTGTTTTTAAAGACTTATTAGAATCGACAATCGACAGACCACATCTCAAAGCAATAGTGCCAATTACGGAAGGCCTACGTATCATTCAATGTGATGGAACAGGGGCCCGTTTCATAAAACTTGTTATCTATAACAAATTCTAAATTTCTGTAACAAATTTGCTGTCAGCCAATCGGATGCCATAATTTTAGTAGCTTATAACAGTAGTTCGTAACTTGTTATTTATATCAAGTTTTATGAAACAGGGCCCAAATCAAACATGAGTGTTATTCATGTCATAACTAATTTCTTATTGTTTTATTTGTTCTTTCAGTATCCTTCCTCGTCCATCTACCTGTTGCGATATACCAGACGTTCAAGGTGGAGGCCAACGTATGCGTCATGCCTATGGGTCCCGACAACGCCAACGAAAAATATTACTATCTCTTTTCCTTCATCTCCATGTACCTGCTCCCTCTCATCATCATCCTCGTCTGCTACGCCAACATCCTCCTCATGGTGTGGCGGAAGTCGAGTGCTGGGACGGAGAGCGCAGCGGCACACGAGCGGTCCATACGCCAGAAACGCAAGATTACCCGGATGGTGTTCATCGTAGTACTGCTCTTCGCCGTCTGCTGGCTTCCCATACAATGCATTTTACTCTGGAACAACTTTCATCCCGTACTCTCCACGCCGATGAACCCCATCACGCTGGGCAGTCTACACTTCTTCTCACTGTGTCTCGCCTACGCAAATTCATGCGTGAATCCGTTTATATATGCATTTACCACGGCCAGTTTCAAGAAGCACTTCAAGCGGGTATTTGCCTTCTGTGTGGAACCGGAGGAGAGTGCCGATGAGAAGCCGACGGGTAACTCCGGTTATAGGAAAGCAGGCAAGTACGTTAACGAGTACTCCTCTGTCAACACCTGTGACACCAAATTGTGAGGTCTAAACAAAACCTGACAGATTTTTTTCTGGAAAAAAGATAGGGACAGAATATAAGTGATTGTATCTGTATGGACAGGATCAGATGGTCTCATGGTTTCGTATCAAACCTGGTCGGCGTTCAATAGTAAAGACAAGTGATTGATTAAAGATCAAAACGTGTTGGGAATAATAGAATGAATTAGTACAAATGAAAGTAACCTCGAAGCTGATGGCAAGATCGGTTAATGCACGTTCCATGTTGGTGCGAAGAACATCATTCGGGCTTCAAGTGTATAATTAAAGCCCCGATGTTGAAGAGTACGTTCGGCGACGGAATCATATGATTGAAGAGGTAGGAAGATTGAATGTAGACACAGGAGTCGCTGATGATGGCCGAATAAGCAGGCTGCGTGAAGATATTGAGACTGCAATAGAGCTAAACGACGTCTTACTGCTCTTATCTATTTCAGATCAAGCATCAATCAAACGAACGGTGTTGGCAAGTCAACCGAGGACAGTAGGCCATTGAGATGGTAAAATGTTAGCATAGTACAACCTGAAGTTAGGGGAATCGGGACTGCATGTGAGATGGTTTGCATACGAACCGAGGACTTAGCCGAGATGATTAGATGCGTCGTCCAGACGTTAGTGGGTAGTATAATGGGTTCTGCTCCCATTGTTTGCAAACAAGACAACAGCGAAAATGTGGATGAAAGTGAGATGCAGGGAATATACATGAAAATAAAGTGTATCTTTGTCAGCTAAAGCTGGGCTAAATACTGAATAACACCCCGGCCTTGTCCATATTGTATCATAATCGTGTTAAAGCACTCGTTCTCCTAACCAACATCAGGGCTATTCATGTCTCCTCAATGTGTCATGTGAGGGGAACACAGACGTCATGTGAAGCGGGTAGTGGAGACTTCAGAGATAACCCGGTGTATTATAATATGTGAGACTACATACGTCTGATGTAGTTGAACTCATTTCAGATAATACGCGCCATTATTTTGTGCACTGCTTCTATGTGGACATCGACAGGAAAAATATTGTGCAACGATGAAATATTTCCCAAAGGAACTACTATATTATCACCCCACACCATCACATTCTCACTTCTCGAGTTACATCCCAATGGTGGAGACGTGTTTTTGCAAACAACACACTGATCTAAACATCACATTCAGAATCAGACATGACTACACCGGATTTTTTTTCCCGACATTATTTCTAGCAAGGACTTATCATGTCTCATCAGTGGGATCGTAACTGGATTGGCTAATGGTTTGAAAAACTTGGGTGATTACTGCCGGTGATAACCTATAAAACCATGCTTGCTGATAGTCAGCCCCTACGATGAAGCGACCCGTACTTAGTGGCATCACGGCACTATAGCTGCGGAATCCGATGACGTTTCCGCAACCGCCCAAACCAACGTCCCATCTTCGAATTACATACATCCCCAACGGGTACTTGGCTATTCGGATGAAATGTCACCGTTAAAGTGATCTCGAATAATGAGGCGGGCATTTTATGTCTGCTGCGATGTTTATCGCACTTTCGATTTTGTCTATCTCTCTTTTCTTTTTTTCTTATCTTGTCGGAATTGAATGACAATTTTTTTTCTGAAAGTAATGTTAAACTTTTGATGAACCAAAAGGAAAAAACAGATAGAGCAAAACTTTGACGCGTTTTTCTCCTGCTATTAAATCCTTTCTCATGTAAACATATTTTTTGGCATCTATTTTAAAAATGAACCATTTACTTCTGTAACATAATTTACTGGACTTACCTCTCTTGTGTTTGATATATTTATTAGTTTTCAAAACCTACAATCAAAAATGTAAAATGTCATTGATTTTCTTAAGAACAATGTTTGTTTAAATAGACTGCTTTACAGCATGTCACCCATCATAACAAGGTAATAAAATTGGACATTCTAATTTGTTTAACATGAAGTAAAAAAAAAAAAAAAAAGTGTTTAAAAGCTCCCATGGTTACAGACTACATTTTCCAGCAGATATTTGACCATTTGCAACATATGTTCATGAAAAATGATGGAACTCGATTAATGTAGTCAAAAGTCTTTATTGACATGAATGAAGATCATCAGGGCAGTAGGTACCTTCATCTACAATGAATAGTTTTTCAATTATTGTATTAAATGATACTTTCAAATTACTTAGAAACATGTATTATTGTAATCAAATGTACCAAACACAGAGGCTGCGGTTGAATAGTATAACACTATTTCTGAGGGGTGCAGCCCCGGAGAAAATAGTCGAAATGCCTGTCGCCGAAGATCCATAATTTTACCGGTGATTCAAGAAGAGTGCATGGAATATTTCATTCAAAATGTGAAAAAATGCTAGAAAAAAAAGGAGCCAAAAATGTAGTTCATTTCACTTTTTTTGTTTTCATGGTAGAAGTTTGTTTACCACGAATCGGATATTTAATTTTATGCGGGATGTTATAAGAGTTTAAAACTTCCTTTGCAAGGATTGTCCGTGGATGGCTTACCTGGCAGAGCCATCGAGTTGGACACAATATGGCGACTACTGCTTTGTAGGGCAAGCATAAATCAAAAGAATATACACCATGTTATGACCCAGTGAAACCAAGTTGGCCAAACCCTGCATAATAGATGGCTCTGTCACCTGGCAAGAAATACAGCCACCATGGAGAAAAAAGATGTTGCGTGGCATCGAATGAGGTTTATCCCGTTTGTCCCCCTCGGCCAATCTGATATCGTCACTACAGCCACTGAGTGGCATGCAATAACTCACATTTTGATGTGGCATGTGAAGCGATGCGTTTTTAGCTAACGTTGTGTGCGTATTTTGGATAAAGATGTGAGTTACAAGTTGATTTTCGGATGTATTTCTTTATAAATGACAATTTTTGGGATCAGAGATGTAAATCAAATATACCATGCACTCTTTTCGAGGCACTGGTAATATCATGGATCATCGGTGGCAGGCTTAGTGCTATCCCAGACAGACAGCTAAGAGAAATCTTAATTTTCAACCGCAGCCTCTCAATTTTTCATTTGATTGAAAGACGAAACGTGGAATAAAAATGTATCATTTATAGATATGTAAATAAGAAAAATGTACATGCATTGTAAATGTTCTGTAACTAGTGTAAATAGATCGTAATATATTATATTTGTGTTCGACGGATCTCTATGGTGCTGCACTGTAGGAATTACGATAAACCACGCATGATATTTCGGATTCGCCCACATCTTACATTTACCAGACTAAATACTCTTTATAGTCATACCACGGATGAGTTACCTCCATACACCCTGAAGAATTAAAAAGATACATTGAATGAAACTAAAAGCACGTATCATGTTGACTTTAACAAAAAGTTAGACCTTGTTCTTGTGTAGGCCTTCTGTCTTTAAAGAATACTAGGCTACGGTGTACTGCAGAGCCTGAGAGGAACAGGTCCTCTATTTTAGATAGAAAACTCGTATTACCATATTTATTGTTTTGTAAAATTGTGCTAATGGATAGTAATTTCGAGAAAAGAAAAAAAAAATCGTTAAATATAAAATGGTTCGTAAAAAGTCAAAATCAGATAATAATCGCACTTAAAAGAAGATCAATTTACCCTTTCAATCTAAATCTTAAATATAAACCTATAAATTGCATTTTTTGCAGGTTATCATGATTTATGTATGTTACTTTGTGTGGATGTGTCTCGTAATGTAGTGTCAAAAACGTGTAATTAAATGCAAAGATGACCAACCCGAATTTACAGCGTGCGTTATTTAGTGTTAAATGTGTCGAAGAAGAGCATAGCATGAATACAATTATTTTAGCACCTGAAGCAGGCCTCGAAAGGATGGATTTTCGCAGCATTACTGTACTGTGAAAGCTGCACCAAATTAAGAAAATATTGATAGTCGGATTGTAGACGTTTCAAGATGCGATTACACTTAATTGCGTACCATTACCATATCATTTCCTTAACAGATTAGCGTTAGTGCAGTATTTGAATGTGGCATCTTGCAACTTGACTTTGAAGGTGAAGGATAAAATAAACTTGCCAGGAGGCAAACACTGATATCATCGACTATTAGAATATTGTTCAAATTGTAGGCATCAGCTACGTTTGACTACAATGTAGTTATACAGGCCTATATCTATAGTGAAAATGTATGATTTTCATCAGTAATAACTTCCGTATTTGATTTGGAGGAAATGATCGGGATCGAAGGGATTTAGCTCTACTTACAGCAAAGGATAAATCATACAGGACAGGAGAAACCCCTGAAGGATGTCCTAATCCACATCTATTCTTGAACTTTTTGGAGATGTTCATTGACAAATAATGTCTACAGCAGGCTGATTTTACAAATCATCCCGCTTTAATACATCACCATATCACTCTTCCCCACCCCGCCTCTCCCTCTCTCTCTCTCTCTTTCTCTCTTTCTCTTGCTCTCTCTCTCTTATTCTCTCTCTCTTTCTTTCTCTTTCTCTCTCTCTCAGTCACTCTCTCCCCCTGCCCATGACCAAGGCCTCTGTCTGTTTAGCACACGAATAGGCTTTGCCCCTGGACACTACTTTAGGATTCGACAAAGATAAAACAGTACGAAGATAGGTTTGGAAGTGTATACGTGTACGGATATGTTGAAAATTATGTATAGAAAACTCCTTTTTGTTTTTTACTTTCTTCAAAATTCAACACATCGATTGATGTTCACGGCTGACATAACAAATCGAAATAAATTGCATTTTTGTGTAGCTATGATTATGAATTGACCTTTAGGATCATATGCCTGTCTGACAATAGGGGACGTTGATAGGAGGGCGGCTGTCAAACGAGCATTTTGTGAAAAAAGGGAAATTATTTTCTTGTTTCACTTGTAAGTAACCCACGTATGATCTAATTTCTGAAGGGGGGGGGGTATTACCTTGATGGTGGAAAAGACACACAGTGGCTCGGCTCCTACCCACAGCGCCATGATCATGAGGGTTGCAGTCTAATAGAATGTAGCCCAGAGGAAGTCGTGCCCTTTCCCTACTCAGTTGGTCTGCGTCAATCAGTGTCTCAGGGACATGGCGCGGTAGTGGCAGTTGATTTCCCCGTAGCTCAGAGATGTCTTTGGCCCTGTTGTATGATGCGTTCAACCTACTTTTTATGTGGCATTTCATATATGCTTACAGTCAAAAGTAACCTTTCCTATTGAAGTGTCATTTTAATCCTTTATTTGCAACCCAAAGTACGATAACTCGTGAATCTATTGGCATGATTGGAAAGCTTCACATGGAAAGGACTGTACTGTGATCATCTTTTCATGTATTGATAAAAATACTAGAGCTTTCATAATGGAATGAACTTACAAACTTTATAGTAATATCAAAGATGTCGAAGGAATCATTTTAAATTGAACAAAATGATGAGCATAGTTGTGTTTGTAGGTATTGATCACAAAATCACAAATTCATTTCTCGTTTCCCGAAGAAAAATTTTCATGATGGGTATTAAAGCAGTAGCATTATATCAAAATATTAAGCAGTCCTTAGAAATAATAACTTAAAGCACAAATGTTGACAATATTGGAGTCTCTTGTTCTCAAATTGGTTCTCTAGGTAAGACTGAATCACATTTAAAAAAAAGTACAAAATAGTCACGTCTGAAAGAGCACAACGTATGGAATACGTGGGGGTGTTGGGGAGTGGGGGCGGGAGGGCATGTCTGTTCCTGACATTATTAATTCTTAGCGGTACATTTCATTAGACAGCGGTGAACTGCCTAATTACATTTTAGTGAAACCTTTCATTATCTAGATCAATATATCTCAAAGTGATTTGCTTTGATCTAGTGGCTTCAGTTAACTACAAAGACGTCCACATTGCGTACAATCATTCTGGTAAATTTGCAGAAGCCGTATATTTTTTAATCATTGACATAACAATTTAAACAGGAGCTACCCACCGCCATGATGCTAATTTAATTTCGGAATTTTACGCATTTTTCTTTGACTATGATATCTTCTCGCAAGATGTCACGTAAATATGAAAAACAAAAGGAAATCCATGATATATTTCTTATAACGACTTTCCACTTGTTGTATGATTAGCGTGTTTTCAAATTACCCCATTGATCCAGGAAAACTAATGATTCGGTCAAGACCTTTCAAATTTAGGAATATTATGATAATACTTCGTTCTTTTGTAGCGCATTTCAGGACCGCAGGCCCTCTTAAAGCACTTTAAAGACATATTATAGATTTTAGTTTTATTTTCTTAATCGGTATAACGTTTTCTAATAAGCTGTAAAGCCATGTACTGCTGTTTTGCAGCGTATATGAAAATAAGAGATTATAGCCTATTGCTTCTGTTTACAAGGATCGACCAATATCTCACAATTCTCCGTTTTTAAAGCAGCTAAGCAATAAAAATCGGCAATTTCAAACAAGACGGATTAATAGAGGGATGAGTGATTGCATCTTTGTGGGGCTGTTTCACTTCAAGCGATTATGGGGGAAGATGATTGTTTGTTTACTTCGACAAAATGTTGGAGGACCTGAGATTTGCAAAAAGGCATCAGCGTCTCTTCTTCATTCGATGAAACAGAGTTTCACCTTTCTTCCATTTCTCAGCATCAGCGTCAGCAACAAGAGAAAATAATTGCCTTTGGTGGTTATATTATGTTTTTGTGATAACGCAAACAAAATTCTCACAGCGTCAACGAAAACTTCCACTGAATGTTCGAGGCAACGATGCAATGATATCCATCATACGATTTAAGGTGAACATGTGTCCTAGCTCAGTTAAAGGTGAAATTCAAAGAAGATCATAAATATTTCAACTAATGTATCACTAGAAACTGGTAAGCTAACAGATGGCCATCGTACAAGTTTTAGGTCAACTACATATCAGGTGATTTATAAAAATACAAATACAAACACCTCCATAGCAGCTGGGATATACGAGAGATTCGCCGGAAAAATAACGATGTTTTAATGACGTCACTATATGGACCAACACTGCCCAAGCAGACGACATCCATAGAGAATGAACATAATTGCAAAGCTATTATTTCTCAAATTATAATGAGTTTAGTGTATATAAATGTAATGGCATGTCAAACCATTCAAAAGGGGGAGATGACCTGATTCTGATAACTAAAATCTTTTGCTTGTAAATACACAGGATAGGGGTTAATTAACAATCAAAGAAACCAGACTTTCAAATTGAAAACCCCCCGGAATGATATTAAGGACGGCATTTGTTCCCTCTTAAAACGCCGAACATACCCCGGTGTGTGCAGCTGAATATACAATGGCGTCGTATTTTGTTTACAAGCGACAGATTCCTTTATTTTTGTATCGCTGCATTTTTCATCAAAATAAAACCATGCGCGGGGTTTAGAGAAAGGCAGTAGGATATAAATTTAGCCTGACGGTAGTGAAGTAAGAGAAAGAACTCGAGAGAAGATGAAAACACAGGCACTGAAAATGTGTGAGATGTCATGGGACATCGTCTGCTTGTGCAAGTCATGTCCATACTGTGATCTCACATATCTCAGCAGCGTTCGGAGAGCTATTCAGGTGCTATGCCGGGGCTGTATTTAAGCGTTTTGTAATGTATAGTAATCATTACTTCGAATGTTTCCAAGCATTGAATTTTGATAACCTTGTCGAATCAAAGTTTCAACTTTGCAACAATGAAAATAAGGTTAGTTTTTAAAATCAATGAATATCTACTTTAAAAGACGGTAAATGAAGTAACTACCAAACTACCCGTTCACTTGTTCCTTTTTATTATTTTGGCCCGTGTTTTCGTTCTCATGTGAGCCTTTTTCTCTTTTTTCTTTGTTTTTTTCCTGACCTTTTATATAAATGCCTCTCACTGGCTCTCTTTTTAAGTTGACCCCCTCATGCTTCGGAGATCCTACGTTACGAAAACTTCTTGTCTTTCGTCAAAAAACATGTTCTCTCAATGTTTTGTTTTGTTCTTCTGGTTATCATTTTCATGAAGATACAGATGATTGCAATTGTGCCACATTTCCGACATACACACATCAAACTTAAACACCCTCACACGCACATACACAACACACACACACGCACCTTCCTTTGTGTGCTTCTGGTTATCATTTTCATGAAAATACTGATGATTGCAATTGTGCCACAACACACATCAAACTTAGTACACACCCTCACACGCACGCACATACAAAAATACGCGCACATCATCTCATCGTTTTTCTCTGTATTTTCATTTCGATAATGTTTTATTTTAAAAAATAAAAAGTACTTCTGTATACCAATACCTATTGACTTTTCAGTGTCTTAAGAAAGCGTGTTGATCGGAAGTGAAATAACGCCACCCCTTCCTCCCCATCCCCCGCTTATAATGATAGGCCTTGCTTTCAATAACATGCGACGGAAGTAATATGTTTCAATTTCATGCACATTAGAAAGTCAATGTGGCGTATGCGGAGGCAGTAACAAATCGTGCTTTCAACCGTCGAAGATTTTTCGCAGCTGAATCATTTATTCCAGCCATTATCCAGATATCAATCGCATAAACAGAAATAAGTCCCTGCTTAATGACACCCCGCTTGCTATGGCATTCATGCATGCTGAGCGGTATGTTGATAAATCTCGTCGATCACATTTTCGAAATACATCAAACTGTGTTTGGATGGCATGATAGTTGAACTACATCATAATTTATCACTGATTGGGAAAGACACGTCCAATTAAAATGGTACCCAATTGCATTTGATTTCTTTGGAGAAATAAGAATTCATCATAGCCCCTCATCTGTCAATGGTTATTTTATTTTACCTTCTAGGATTATTAACCTATTTTGCCATGTTTGGTCTTTGTTTTCATCCATCCATCCTGTCTTGCTCTAACTTGCTCTTTATTTAAGATCGTGTTAACAACATATTACTCGGAACTGATCCTAAATGATCATGACTGAAAATGAAGACTCTTTAATAGATGTTGTTCTATATGAAGGCGTCCTCTTGAAATGTAACAAAATAAATTTTTAAAAATCGCGTGATTATTAATAAAATAATATTGGTTACGTCTTAGATTTAAATTACCTCTTTTTATCACATAATTGCTATTTAAAAGAAAGGTATAAAAACGTGAAGTGTATAATGTGTAAGACATTCTGCTACATCTGATATTGATAATATTGTTCTCCAACTTTGTTAAATCAATATTAGAGAAATAACTATTTGTTTCCTACAAAATGAGAACGAATGTGCATGGATATGTAGATTGATGTCAAGGGCGTAAATAGCCCCTTATTTTAATGTGGGTGTCGGATAAAATTTCCCGAAGATTTAATCAAAAACTGGCGACAAAATAAATGAGTGGTAGGGGGGGGGGGGGGTAGCATGGACGTCATACTTCCGATTTTGTTAACACGACGTGCACAATTATTACAACATTAGAAAAGAAAGTTTTGGAGTGGTGGTTACAAAGGTTTAACACTTCCAAACATGCGGACTGATTTCGATCAGGGCATTACATACCCCTACCACGTCCTTCTCGCGATACCCCTGAATGACGAAATAGTCATGTACAGTCAATCACATCCCGTAGATAAATCATGAATCATGAATGCGGGAGAATGAAAGGAATTCTGCCAATGATTACGATGAAGAAAGTTTTTTTTCTTCCAATATCCATCTAAATTACATCATGAACTGTAATGGATATCTGCTCTGTCGAATATTTTTCAAAAAATCAAGGCGCTTTCTTTGAACCTTTAAACTTTGTTTTGTTCTTCCGTTCACCGATCATGAAACAAAAATAATGTATCAAATTCAGCCTTGTTAGTCAATGTAATTAATGAAATTGCTTTACTCTCCTCTGTGAGTATCAACATTTCCCAAGATTGTATCATGCATATTGGCAGATAATAAAGCTGATTTGCTAGTGACATTATAAGCGATAATGTTGCAAAACTTGAAACTCTGAAAGCAGTCAGTTCACTAGCTTGCACTAACGACTGCAATTATATTTTTCATAAGAAAAAAAATATATTGCCGATGAAATTTGTTTCCATCACATACATTCCTTCTTTTTTAGAACTGATCTCGTATCCCTACTTTTGTTAATCGATATTTAGAGCCATACTTGTTTGTTTCCTGACTGTATGTCTGAACAATAGTAAGGATACGTGGGGCGCGGCGGATACACCACCCCCCCCCCCCATCCCATTGAATGGGGGAAGAAAACAAGGAGAAGGTAACATACAAGAAAATGAAATGCCTCTTCCCAGCACCCCTTTATTTAATTCGAATTCAATTCAATTCAATTCAAAAGACTTGATTTCCATCAAACACGAACAAATATATACATGTGATATGGTACAAACAGTTCAACATATATATATAAACCATATTAAGCATTATGTTCAAGCTTGTTTTAGCTTGTTGATTCAGGCGTCCAAATGAACAAAATAATTACACATATATAATAATATAATAATGAGTATTGCGCATGGATTCATCTACCCCTCCCATCCCACTACCTCCCCCTCCCTATTTTAATCAATGGCCTTGTTATTTTGTTTTATTTCCACTAAGATTGTCCACCCCCCCCCCCCCCCCCCCCCCCCTGGACAACAGCGTACAGTGTGCCAGGGAGAAACCAAAGTGCGCCAAAAGTCATTCTTTGTGATTTTGTTGTAATTGTTAAAAATAATAATAATAATAATAATAGCTCGTTCTTATATAGCGCTTTTCAGGACCGGAGGCCCTCACAAAGCGCTTTACAGATAAGTATATTATTACCCCGGTCATTGGATTCAGGCTTACCCGCACACAATGTATGCACATTCTCCACTCCCTGGGGAGCATTCCAGCCAGGCGTCATTTTTACATGCGCACACTTGCTAATCTAACCACATTAGCTTTCGCATCCTACCGGGTACCCATTTAACACCTGGGTGGAGAGTGGCAAATGTAGATCAATGTCTTGCCAAAGGACATTAGTGCTGCGGCGGGACTTGAACCACGGACCTTGTGATCCACAGTCCGGCGACTTATCCACTCGTCCACAACACCTCTAGGATTGTAGCTGATGGTGACGTGCATATAGGACGTATGCGTCCTTTTTCCTAGTAACCTGCTTTGGGGAGGTGTTTTTTCTCGGCCATTTGGCGACCTTTTTAAAGTGACCACAAACACATTTAATTAGAAACAATAGGTTCATCGTTAAATTCCTTCTTGGATCACGTAAATGTTGCCAAGAACTGACCAGGCTAATTACGATTTTGTTTTCTTCTTAATCCCTCTCTCCCTCACTCTCTCTTTCTCTCTCTCTCGCTCCTTCCATCTCTCTCCACACAACGTTCGTCATCAAAACTCTTCGTCGATCTAACTCTAGATGAAACTATTGTATTGTATTGTATTAATTTATTTACAGTAAAAAAATCACAATCAGTCAAAACAGACTGCCTTTCAACTAGTTCGTCCACATTGTTAAAAAGCAAGTAAAATTAAAACAATACCATTGATAAACATATAGCGCAAATTTGAATATCTACAAACAAATAAATTGAACAAATTAAAATCATCAAATCGTATAAGATTATAATCATCATATTGTCTAGAATATCATAAGACTTACAATTTGCATTTGCATTCCTCGTCCGATTTACTATCCAATATCTATTGGAATGTACGTTTGGACTCAACCCTGGTCCTTTTCTTCAGCAGAGACCGTTATATCAGCCACCTTGATAACTAATGACCATGCTCCTAATACACTACACAATATTGATGTTTCTATCTCTACATACCGATGTAATATAAAAAAAAATCATTATAGGGTCAAAACCGTTATTACATTGTATATTTTCTTTGTTTGTAAAGAGGGGTTCTATACAAATCCAAATAAAGATGCCCTATAAACATATACGATGACTCAGATATATTTCTAATAGAAAAGATCGTTAATTCTGAATGAATTGATATGTTCCCTAAGCATTATCGACAACTTCAATTATTCCCTTTTTATTTTGTCTAAAACGTATCATCTTAAGTAAATATGGCACTTTGATTAATTTAAAATTTCCCTTAATTCCGCTTTTATTTCGACGATGAATTATATTTCTATGCTCCTTCTTTCTCAATGAATCCATCCTTCAATATCATGAATAATCTCATTAAATAAATGTAGGTCATCCCTCTCTCCATACATACATCAATCAAAATTTAAGTTGATCTCATAATCCTTTCTTTGCTAATCAGAATATGTTTTGATGATGAGCGATGGCATAAAGAAAGATGGAGACGAGGTGATTTCGGTAAGTTCTGAAAATAAGTGACATTGGACCTCTTGACACGTCATGGCCAAGAGACATCACGATTTTAATGAACCCTTATGTCTCCTTTTGATTCCCACACGCAATCAAGGAGGGTGAACGAACAGTGAATGAGTTTGCTTGATCAAATGCGACCATGGGACTCTTGCTTGCCTGGTTGATGAGGCCTGGGGTTAGGATATTTCTTAATTTTGTGAGGAAATGGTGGCTATAATAAGGGGATGGGGGAGATTACGGTGAAATAATTCTGAAAGATTTCGTCAAAATGGACCCGTTTTTTCCTCTTTGCTAGCATTAGTTTGTCCATTCTTATTGTCTCTGTGCTAGCATTAGTAGCCAGGAGATTTACATCGAAAAAATACGTCTATGCAATAACCTGCAGCAACGAATCCCAAGTCAGTGTTGGCCTGATACAGCCCCCCCCCCTCCCCCTGTTCGGCATTTCTGGATACGCCTGTATGATTAGTGGCAACATTATTTCCTCACAGTGTGTTCGCCAGCTATGTTATTTAAATGTATTATTCCATTTACGCTTTTCCTTTGCAACGGTGAATGTGTTCACCAAATTTCGCAATATAGAGCATGTAGTTCTACATACACTGTTGGTCATAATGGTGGAATAATTATTTTTACCCCAGTTTAGGGAAGGATTTTAAAAAATTATTTATTTCTAATAGATCTAGATAATGGCATACATTCTCAGATTTTATTGAATATTAATTTGCGAGTGTTTGTTTTGCGTGACTGCTAAATCATATGTGTGCTACTATGCTAATCAGCTAGGGAATCTACGTCCTTAAATCATAATTGACAGTAATGAGGATTAATGCCTCACAAAAGGGCACTAATATAGCTGATCGACACGATTTGTATCCTGGGGCCTCACAGTAACGAGGCCATTGCTTAGCCCCTGAATCATGACTGTACGCAGTGTTTTCTAGGGTACGCGGCCGCCCCCACAAATCCCCCAAAACGAAGAAAATGCAATAAATTGTCAAAAATTCATTGCATTTTCCCCCGGCCCCCAACATGAAAAATTCCTCTGTGTGGCCATGCCTTGAACCATAATGCATGGCCCTACAGAAGAATTTTTCCTGTTTGGGGCCGGGGGAAAATGCAATGAATTTTTTAAAATTTATTGCATTTTCTTCGTTTTGGGGGATTTGTGGGGGCAGCCGCGTACCCTAGCAAACACTGCGCACAGTCATGATTCAGGGGCTAAGCAATGGCCTCGTTACTGTGAGGCCCCAGGATAAAAATCGTGTCGATCAGCTATATATTAGTGCCCTTTTGTGAGGCATTAATCCTCATTACTGTCAATTATGACTTAAGGACGTAGGTCCCTTAGTTGATTAGCATAGTAGCACACATATGATTAAGCAGTCACGCAAAACAAACACTCGCAAATTAATATTCAATAAAATCTGAGAATGTATGCCATTATCTAGATCTATTAGAAATAAATATTTTTTTAAAATCCTTCCCTAAACTGGGGTAAAAATAAATATTCCACCATTATGACCAACAGTGTATATCAGTATTACCTTTACTCTGGATGCTGTTCACGTGCATACTCCCTGGTCGTACTTTATGTTAACAAGAAAGATAACGGAACTATGATACGAAGAAACTACCTGTGGGTGAAATATCAGAATTAGCATTGCAAAACGGATCTCCAAACATCGCTTGCCTTAAAAATTATGCATTTATTCCCACTCAACTTTATGACGAGGAAATGGCTCCTCTTTAAAAAGAAATTATACAAATATAGCTTGTATTACATGCCTTATCGACATAGCATAAAATGCAAAATGCAAAGTACAAGCCATATATTCAACAATTTTACAGGGGCTTCGTTCCAAAACATGTCACTTTTGTAACCATCGAACCGCGACAAATGCAGTGGGAGAAGTACCACGATTACAACTCCATGGATAAATTTGCTTGACTGTCTGTTTGAAGCCCGCCACTACAAACACACATCCATAGTAGTAGAACCGTAGCCTTCTTGGTATAGTTCAAGTACCTCTCTAAAAGACTCACTGCAATGTCATTCCAAGGCCTTGCATTGCAAACTATATGCAGTAGGCAAGGACCTCGAATTGAGACGGGAGTGTCTATGTTGAATGAGATGGAATCAAGACGCAACAGACGCAGCAAACCCCATGCACATTGTACACGTTGCGTCAACGGAAGTAGAAAACCTCGTTCACATTGCACACATTGCGTCATTTCGGTTGCGTTATTACAGGTGCATCAAAATAGTAAAGTCTGAGCTACGCAGGGCCTTGAATTTATATGCAGCTGTTTCTGTGCTGAGTGGGATAAAATAGAGATGCAAACGAAGCAAAAAGCTTTTTACTAGTTGCACAAGAAACGTTATTTCGATTCCATGTGGAATAAATTAGCATAAACGACAGACGTTCACTAGCAGTACTTTCTTTCGTTCTGCATTTTTCATTCACTCAATTTTTAATGTCACTCTCACATAATCGCGTGCCAAAGGATACTATTGCTGACGCAGTGCTATGTTTATATTTAAACTGACGCCTCATGTATACCGGGCAGTACATGTGATTTGTAACTCTTGTCTGCTCTTCTCCTTGCATAAATGTTTAAAATTCTGCTTCTTCTTCATCACCATCTCATTCTTTTTATTCGTCTTTTGTTATCACCTTGTTCGCTGTGCATCAAAATACACCTCTAATATTCTTATTTGTGGCAGCTTAATACAAGTTTTAACTGTTACACGATTCCATTTGTTGGCTTTCTCAGACAAAAAGTCGTGTTGTTTTCAGAGTACTGATGATATTTTTTCATCCTTCAAAACCATTCGTTCCTGAATATGATCAATGTAAGATTTCCACCTCCTTGTATTACTTATTTCCATATTTTTTTCTCTATCATAATCACAACGATTGTGAGGACCACATTCATGTGTCTTCGCTGTCAACTTTGTGCAACCTGTCTGCTGGGTATACCATTCGCCCATTGTATACTAATGACGAGTGCTGGAAACGTTATCTCGTATTCAATTCGAAGACATATCATCCAAAATCGATACATTTCATATTCAAAGCGGCATCAAAGAAAGTTATCTGGTATGTTCATGATGCAGAGGCAAGGGCTTTTCTTCGGGGGAGGGCAAAGGGGGACAAGCCCCTGAGACTGGCAAATTAATCTTAAGGAAGAAAAATAGAGGGAAAAGGGCGAGAATAGTATCCCTATAGTACGCTCCCCCTCATCAGTAACCATGCGTAATTCAGATAAAAAGCATTAAAATTGTTTTCGATAACAAAAAAACCTGTAGAAATGTCAACAGCCTTATTTTTCTTTTTTTTTTACATGTGGGAAAATTCAATGACAGAGTGACATTTAACATAATTCAAACATGTTTTAAATGTTTTCAATCCTAGGGTACGACCGGTGCCCGGCATCAGAGCCATCTATACACAGAGTTTGGCCAAACCGGTTCGAGTTGGACACAATGGCCCGAATTCACAAAGGAGGTTTGTCGACAAACCTTGGTTTACGTACGTCATATGACGCGTTTTACGCGTTTTTTTACAAACCTGGTTTGTAAAGAACAAAAGGAGGTTTGGCGAAACAAAAGGAGGTTTGAGCCCAAACCTTGGTCTGAGCTCAAACCTTGCTTTGTGAATTCGGGCCAATATGGCGACTACTGCTTTGTTGGGCAAGCACAAAACAAAATAAAATACGCTAAGGTGTGACCCACTGAAACCAAGTTGGCCAAACTCTGTGTATAGATGGCTTTGCCTGCCATGATACAAGGGCCCCCTCTATGACTGGACCCATGTATGCCATTGTGTGTAGAAGAAAGACATCGTCAGAACTTGGAGCCCTCATTATGTGGACAGCGGCGCCTTTAAGCCTCCCGATCACGTAGGATGTGGCACTTGGTAAGCAGCTTGTTGTGACACTATCTGGAGGAAACATTCGCCGGCTGAGTGTCTCACCCATTCATGAAGAGAGAGGGAGGAAACGGCTTGCCTAATTTGCAGAATACGATCCGAATTATTGATCCGATGTATCTAGCAAGTGTTGTACCATTGTACATCTGAAAAGACGATCCCTGTTGAAACTGCACGCGGCGACCGCTGAATGAACGGTAATTAAATACGCAAGGTTTTGTGGCTTTGAGGAAAACGTGCGGATCGGCTCTTTATTTACTTATTAAGTGGACAGGTTTCGCTCAAAGCATCGAGTGTTATTTGAATGTAGACCGGAAAATTCATTATGGTCTGTAGGTCTGTATGAGGAACACCGAACAGAACAAAATCGACAGACTAATATGTATCAAGTTTACGTACTAATCATCTTTTTTGAGGGAAGGGGTGTACGGCTGTTGAACACAGTAAATGCTTATTGCCATAGACACAATATGAAATAAAAGCATTGACCCGGAGTGAAATGTAACCTTCTTTTTCAATGGAATTACATTCTTGACTTTTTACGTCAAAATGAATGCCTGATATAATGTACACCTTCTTAAACACCTCAAATTTACGACGCTCTAATATTGGTTGAAAGTTTGCAACCTCAATGACGTCATGACCCCGACATGAATCACGGATGGAATATTGATTGGTCAAAATGACGTTTGGGTTGAGAGTAATGTCCAGTTAGATCAATAACAATCACAATCAACCGCAGTGGAAAATCCATAAATATTCCGTGTATCCTCTTTTCTGGTGTATTTATTACCCCAACCGTCATTGCATTGTGTTTATTACCAACAAGTTAAATCGATTGTTGTGAATCTATGAATATCATATCACCAACTAGATATTACTCGGAGATTTAAAAAAAAAAAAACTTCTTTGGAGGGCCCTTGGACAAGATCTGTTTGTCTCCTGACCATGGACGTGTATTTTCCAAGTCATCTTGCTCTTTGAAAAGTGTAAGTATTTAATAAAAATGAATCCCACATATTAAAGTGAATTATGTATTTTACCGAGTTAAGTTTCTCGAGAATGTGATATATTGAAGGTCACGTCGAAAAGTATTCAACAAATGCCCTAATGTAACTAATCCATCGTTCCTTCTTAAATTACGGGGGAAAAAACTCCCAAATAAGATCAAAGTTACAAGGGGTATGGACAATTCGGTTGTTTTTTATGTATCTTATGACAGGGAAAATCCATGGAGCGGCGACCTTTTTTGTTGCTTATTTTCATGTAACAGCGGCTAAAACTGAAGGTATTTTCTCTCGTCTCTTTCCGGCGGGAGATTGAACTGAGCTGCAACTTTCCCTTTCGTCTAATCACTCATTTAAAAATAGAAAGCGCGCCGCTCTGTCCTACAACGTGTACACGTCGATTGGCTTTACCGGTCAAGGTTTCTCAAGTAATGAAGAGATGGTGGGTTCGGATGGGTACACAAACAGGCAAATTCCTTTTATAATACCCTGGAGAATCATACATTACGACTACTAAAGTAATATTTCCACCCCTTCAATTTAAGATCCGAAAGGAATCCGACCAAATCAAGCTTGTATGTTGTTTGTTTAGTTGTTTTGTTTTGTTTATGTTTTGTGATTCCCATTTTTTTAATGCTCTTCCTTCCCTCTATAACAGTAGCCTAGATCCGTTTGACATACTTGAGTAGGGTTTAAAGCTCAGAATACTTGTAAACAAAACCAGAATTAACATACTTATTATGATTGAATGTTCCTCACAAAAAAAAAAATCATATTTTCTAGTTGATTAAGTATCGAGCCTTTACTAATGAGATGCATAATTTTGAATCCAGCATTTCACTTAGAAACGGGATTTCTTCTTCTGGATAGATTTGTTTAAAGTCACTTTTGTAGCCACCAAAAAGGATTGAAATCCACAAAAATCACTTTGAATAGTTCCCATGTTGTGAATGTAAGATGGGAGAAACACCTTACACTCTCTCTTGATCAATGGTACAATTTGCTGCAGTGTTGATTTTACGTCAAGGCTACACGTCTCACTAATGCTTCTCTGATGATGGATGCCACAATCTTCAAGTTCGGAACATCACATACATGGCTGGCATTCCACGAAGAGGTATTCCGAATGCTGTTGACAAAAAAAAGCCAGAAAAGAACATTTCCGTTTCTATTATGCAAGGGAGCTCGAGCTTTTATCCATGTCAACGTAATTGAGTATATATTACTTTTGTTATGTCCAATATGCTCAAAAGGGTTGTAAGCGCTTGACAACATGAACATAGTGAGCAGAGGCAAATTTATATTTTGAATTGAAGGTTTAAACAGATTTATGCAGGTTACCTGGTTAGGTTTCTATTTTCAGGTTGCCGAGTAAACGAATAAACTCACCATCCTCATACAAATTATAAAGATAAAACTAAAATCTCTAAATCTTTGATCCATTTTAGTATCAAAGAATGCGTTCATGGGTTGGGTAAAAATAGTTCAATGTGATGCACGTACTTTCAAGTCTGGAATGGATAGGTCTTGGCAACTTCTCAGCAACTTCTTCCACGGATCTTTTTACTTCCTCCAGCTGCCAGATTCTTCCCGCCAGTATTCTTTCAATCAGCTTTCAAAAGTCTCTCTTCATATTACCATTATCAAGTATGCATGCGGCACTTCACTGGGCCACAATCGACCCCAAATGATCCTCTGAAATTGGAGCCAACACCTTGTGCCTTTTGTCCCATCTAGAAAGCCCTTCAGTCAATCAGTCGCTCTTACTTCAGAGGACCATTGCAGAATGTCATCGAGCTCGTGAGAGCAAGAGGGTTAAGAGAGTTGTCAAGAAGATCAGAAAAGGTTACCCTCGGTGAATATTCCAATTCTTAATGCGACAAAGACCACATGGGTGGTATCACGAGCGCCGTGGGTAACTTGAATGACCGAGCCTAAGCAAATGCCACGGAAAGCCCGGAGTGGTAAGGGTTAAAGTAGGCGAAAGGGAATATCCTTTTCCCGATAAAAGGAGGAGCCAGCCGATGAGTGGTCAATGGCCATACAGTGGTTTCTCGTTTCGCCGCATGGCTCGGCTCAAGTTGCCATCAGGATCCAATGGAAGAAAAAGAGTTCTTCGACAAGGAGAAACAATCCTCTTCACTTGAACTGAAATGGCATTATGCATTCACGTTAGTATCAAGTTCCGATATCAAATGCATGAGATCTTTGTGACGAAAGAAATAAAAAAAAAATACTGAAATTTCGTAAAGAAAGAGAACAGTGTCCTCATATAGACATCTGTTACAGTAAAAGGGGGAGATATTAAAAAGAAACGTAACCTTTGATAAATACCGCAAAGGTCCTCTTACTGTCTTAATGTCAGTGATAGCATTGTGCACAGGGGACATATTTGGCTCTTGGTGACATGACTCTCCATACCAAAAGATAGTTCTCAGGTAATAAGATTTTTGATTAAGATTGGAAAGTGCCTGGTAAGTCTGTTGGAAAGACTACTAACTTTAGACCTTTTAAACAAAGAAATAGTTCCGTTTTGAAAAAGTGTGTCCCAAAATACTTGAAACGAACACATTGTGACATTTTTTAAAAATATCTTCCTAGCACTGCCTTAACAAATACAAATTAATGAAACACGAAAATTGCCTTTATTCTTTATTTTGAAAATAAGTTTTGAAGGTGCAAGTGAGTGTTTGGACGACTGGATAAGATGCATATAAAAGGAAGTGTGTTTTCCTTCCCCTCCTCAGGATGTTGATGTATACGTATGAGCGTGCGTGCGTGTGTGTGTATATGTGTGTTTTACTGTTTTTCCACTTGTCTCGTTATAATGGCCAAATATTTTACATGTCTAAATATGTCCATTTAAAAAAACTTCGCAAATACAAACGTAACAAGTGCAGACTGGAAACAGCCCTGTACATGTAAACAATGTTGAATGTTTAAATAAATTATTGTCTGTGCGGTAATGATAAATTGCTATCATTCAACATGTTAAAGTGAGGACCCCAATGAACGTTCAGTTTGAGTGATACAAATGGTAATATTTGAAGAAGAAAACATTGATGCGGATGTCTCAGCGAGCGTGGGCCGTTTGATATGATCATCCAAGACTGAAGCAGCTGTTCAATTGAGTCAAATTAGTTTGTAAGTGACCACTTAACCAACGGCTTAGTGATGCTCGTGGCAAAAACGTCACTCAAATAACACATTCCAGGCGGGCGTGAAAATTGTCATCCCACTATGCACAGGCATTTAAGAAACTAATGTTGATCAAAGCTGTCTGCACCTGCTATTACATATCATCTTTGGTAATGAAACCGAGTGCTCGTAAGGAATGCCATTAATTCCTACAAGTACATTAGCTGATTGGGTATTTTCAAAGTTCTGTGAAAGATATTTGCCTTAGGAGAAAGTTTCTTCTGGAAAGGGAGTCGGTGACGGAATAATGAAACGGCGTACTGTTCAAGTTGCTTTGTTTCCATTCTGTTTTTCCTATTTCGAGATTTATCAGAGGGCCAAAACTAATTTACATCTCTAATCGGAGCCTTTTTGGTAAACATCATTTCGGGTTAAAATTGGTAAAACCATCAAAACAATTTCGAAGCTTTTACAAGCACATCATCGCATGCATATTCATAATAATAACAATTAAGAAAAACGTTGCTTAAAAATATCGACGAGGATGGGATTCGAACCCACGCGTGCAGAGCACAATGGATTAGCAGTCCATCGCCTTAACCACTCGGCCACCTCGTCTGAATATGTAAACGGTGTACCATGTAAACGAGGGAGCTAATTAATTCGCTTGAAATTGAATATTTGTCGTGCGAATATTAATATCTAGATTTCATATTTAAGGGGTTCCTATAGCGGGAATGTGCGGAACTCCCACCCCCGCCCCCTTTATAATATTCTGTCGACAAATTTCATATTGTAGGCTGCTTTTGATAGCAAATATAATCCGGCTCCCACTCCCTTCAAATGGTCTAGTAATAATACAGATTTTATCGGTTTAAAAAAAGGAAAAGCAATTATATAGGCCTATATTGAACGAAGAAAGCGTGGTCAGTAATTGAACTTTTGAAGTTTATTTTTTATCCACTCTTCACTCTGATAATTTCAAACGTTATCAATCTTTCTTCTTTTTCATAACCCATTTTTGGTATAAGAAATTGTTTGCTTAAGATTCGCTCTATCCTTTCTTTTCCCCATCCGTCCCCATTTAGGCCTCTATAGTCAACATACGTCACTTTCGTATTATATCCATTTCGCCTCGGGTTAAATCGATTTAGATCCAGCTCATATTGTGCTAATGGGATGGACATGAAGGACGTTACTTATACAAGTGATTCTATATTGCAAAATGAAACGGAAAACGGAGAGAGGAAAAAACAAAACTTCAGAATAATACTGCCTCTAGCCAGGCACTAGCAAAACTTCTCTTAAACCATTAGTAAACTGGAGAGTCCTTTCAAAGTAATTATAACCGAAGGAAAATAAATGAAGAGGAAATTAGGGTAGACCAAAACACTAAAGAAGTTAGGCTGTACATTATGTACACAAAGAATAATACATAGCATGTTCAGTTTCAGTCAATTTTGTAAGAGAAGGCATAGACAAATGCCTCGAGTATTTTCACCCAAGATATAGAAGAATTGAAGTTCAGATGAAAAATGAATCGAGTGATTGTTTGCATAACCGTATCCAAAATTGAGAATATTAAGCTCAATACAGCTTGAGTTTGAGGCTTTTTGCACAGACAAACCTTTTAAAAGATAGATTACATGCAAGTGGGTTACATTTGAAAAAACAAAGTTTCGGGCAAAATCGTTCCTTCGTAGTTCAAAATGTTATCCCTAATCAAATAAACCGACCTGGATGATCCTAGATATACTTTTATTTCGAAGAGAGCATTCAGGGAAACAAAGTTTCAGGCGAGATCGTCACCCGCCAGTTCAAAATCCTGTCGGTAATCAAATAAACCGGGCTAAATGATCCTACGCATAACACAGAACGATATCTCTTTCCTTAAAGCTATGCTTCTTTTTTTCTCTCGATGGTTCGAATATTTTTCAAAAATTGCATAGCTCTTAAGGGGATTTGACGTTGGAGAATGACAGCGGTTTTCTTATCTTGCTGATAGTCGGCTATTTGTTGATGCAGCTGTATATTACAATGATATTGACAGATGAGACTGAATAACGGTGGTTAAAAGATGGTAACAATGGATAAAGTTATCGTAGGTATGGTGGTAACGATGTTAAGGATTGTTTTTACCATAAATGAATGATATAATTATCTTTAAATAATGTAACTTGGTTTTTTTTTTTTCTATTACTTTTGATCATCTTCATATCTTGCCTACTGTTAACATTCCACTCAGATAGATTACAGATATAGGCTGAAACGGTATGCGAATAAAAGTATGATATTAACCGATTTTAGGAAATAATTACAAACACATTTCTTCTCTCTCTTTATTTCTCTCTCTCTCTCTTACTCTCACCCTTTTTCCTTCCATCTCTCTCTCCTTGCATCGATGTATGTCTGTCTCTATTCTACTCTCTCTCCCTCTCCCTCTCTTTCTCTGTCTGTCTGTCTCTCTCTGTCTCTCTCTCTCTCTCTCTCTCTTTATATATATATATATATATATATCGCTTACGCCCACCTCCTCCCATTGTATATGTTCTTATTATACGTGACTGAATTGTTTAACATTGCAATTGCGTTCTTACGCATGTTTCATTCATTACACCATTTTCTTATCTTCGGTAGATATGAAGCGACTGAACTCGGGTAATATACGGACAAGCATGATATACTCCTGGAGCTTTACATTACACCAAGACAACAAATAGGTTAAGCATCATCATACCCATCATCGTCCCCTCTGCTCTCTCTCTCTCTCTCTCTCTCTCTCTCTCTCTCTCTCTGTGTCTCTCTTGCTATGTCTGTCTGTATGTCGCTCTCTCTCTCTCTCTCTCTCTCTCTCTCTTTCCCTCTCTCTATCACTTATGCCCCTCCCCTCTTGTGTCTCCTATATTAATACGTGAATGAATTAGTTTACATTACAATTGCGTTCTCACGCATGTTACGCCGATTTATTATCTTCGGTAGATATGAAACAACTGAACTCGGGTAAAAACGGACAGGCATGATATACGCCTAGAGCTTTACCTTACACCAAGACAACAAGTAGGTTAAGCATCATCATACCCATCATCATCGCCCCCCCCCCCATCTCTCTCTCTCTCTCTCTCTCTCACTCTCTTTCTCTCTTTCCAAATCCCTCCTCTTCTCTGTCTCACTCTCTCTCCCTCTCTCTATGTCTTTATGTATGTCTGTCCCCTATCCAAATATATACGTCCTCATTTTGTCCGGTTAATTGTCTGTGTTAATGTCAGCGTTTCTGTATGCGTGTATGTATGTACTTTCTCTCTCTCTCTCTCTCTCTCTCTCCCTCTCTCTCTCTCACACACACCTCCTCCTCTGCCCTGGTCTACAAGGTTTAGAAGTAAGTCTGCTTCTTCTCCCTTTATGATCGACATGTACATTCGCTTATGGGCATTTTGACCTACTAAGGTCACGTGTAAGCCGCTGTGATCTTAGATGTTAGACATGACCCATCCAACGAAGCTTTTTTTCCAATAATACAGCTGTATTTATTTGGTGTCACATCTCTCCCCAAAATTACCCAAGGCGATGGTTACCGAAACGAATAATTGAAAAAAGTGACCATATTCCCTTGTCTTGCGATTGCTATCATGTTTATGAAAGGCAACTTGTGATTGTGTTTCTTTTGCTTCTGAAGTTCAGTCATAGCCCGAGGCCCCAACGTTTATTCGATATGTATCCATCCTTTAGCTGCTTACGGGTCGACATGGATATAAGGAAACGAAATTAGATTTCAAATCTGGGGCACTTTTCTCTCTATCTGCTCCCTATCTCTCTCCCTCCGTCTTCTTCCTATCTCTCTCTCTATATCTCTCTCTTTCTCTCTGACTGTCTACCTCTTCCGCGGGTATGCCAAAAGCATACGATTTTGAGGCGAGTAATCTTTATAATCAACACTATTATTTCCTGCCAGGCATAAGGTTTCAATGTGGCACATGGCCAGCAAAACAACCTAGATCTAAGCAACCAAATCGGTTCAATCAGGTACTCTCAAGCCTGGCAAGCCCGCCCTGGGACAACATTGTTTTGTATTACAATTCTTAACGAGCTTTTCGTCGGGGAGCAATTTTTCTTTCTTACCTGTGCGTGGAGCTGATGAGAGAATAACCACCTATCCTATATTTCGATCCATTATCAGATATCTTCCCCTCTCTGTCATAAACACGCCTTTATAGAAGGCAAAAATGGAGCAGAGGTCTTTAAATCCCGGAAACTGGCCGAGAAGTAACCGATTGGCTTTCCTTGGTTTTCAGTCTGACGGTCCCTTGAGAAGATATCTTGCAATCACGGACCCTGATCAGAAAGGGCACTGGAACATGAGACAGAGCGGAAGGTGGCGAGAAGATCTTCTACTGGAGATAAGACGTCGATCTCTTTTCAAACCGCGCTCATTTACCCCCCCCCCCCCTCCCCCATAGGATTTTCCTTCTTTAGAGTCTATTCGTGTATGATTTATCAAGATATCTTCTCCTTGGGGACGTTAAGGTCAATTTAATGGGAATCGGACTTTTGAAAAAAGGGTGAAGTATCGTTGTGATATGAAATTTGAGAGCGATGTGTTCTCTTATACTCATCCCTTATTAGCAACCCCCCCCCCCCGCCTCTACCCGCAACACGTGGTTTCTTCTTGGCCATGTATACCTCTTTGAAGAAAACAGTCTTCCTTCGGGACTCTACGGTCAATTCTACGGTAAAAGACTCTACTAGAAGACACCGAGGCAAAAATCGTCGATCGTTGTGTTCTCGTATAATTATCCCGTTTTTGTTATTTACCCGCTTCCCCGAGTACTTCCTTCTTAGATTATCATTCGTCAGTGTTCGCATTTTGTTAGAGGTCTCCCTTAGGGATTGAAAAGTTAACTTCTATGATTAATGAGTTATTTTAAACATAAAAGTATCATTGTTATGTTAAATCGATCATCATTGCGTACTCGTGATCTCATCCCTCCCCCATCCCCCGTCGGTCTTTTCTTTTTTCCAGTATATTCTGAGAACACTTTGTTCAGGGAAAAAACAGTGTCAATTATATAGGTAAAATAAGAAATCAGGGTATCTTTGTTACTTGAAATCGACTTATCTGTGTCGTCGCCCATCCCACCCTCTCCTTCTTTCCTCATTCGTTCCTCCTTTTTTATCGTATTCGTATGTAGAAACTGTGAGGTGCTGTGAGGCTGGAGCAGTAAAAGACCGAGGCATCACAATCGACGATCGATATGTTCAACCACACTCACTCAATCCTCTACGGTATAAGGAATATAAAGCCTCCCGACGGGCGAACCAGTTTAGCAGGGTTTAGGGAGAAATTGCAATATCATTGGATATGAAAATGCCCGACGGAAAGTCTTCCTCATTGAAGATAGGAATATGACAAATTTGAGAAAAGTTTTGTCGTTTTACCGTATGTCCTTCTGCCAGGCGCGGATCCAGGATTTCTTAGGGGGGGGGGGGGCCCACTTTTTTTTTTTGGTCCGAAAAAAAATCGTAACGACTCAGCCAGCCGCTAAATAAGCGGGGGGGGGGGGGGGGGGAAAGGACACTATTTTTTGTTTTTGGTCTCGAAATTTGAAAATTTGACATTTTGTTCCGTTGGGGGGGGGGTGAGGTCACCTTTTTAGGTCAGCCATTGGCATATCTTTTCTTTTTTTTTAAATTAAAAAAAAAAAAAAAAAAAATCAGAGAAAAGGGGGGGGAGGGGTTGCCCCAAAATACACACATAAAAAATCGAAGGGGGGAAGGTCAACCCCCTAACCCCCTCCCCCCTTCCGTACGTGCCTACTCGTCTGAAAATAGTTTTTCCCCTCCCGCGCGAAGTGCGGAAGCTTTTACGTTTCATTAAATCATTAGAAAAAGAAGACGATTCGTTGTACAGTTTTTTTACTCTTAATGCTCGTCTCAATTCATCCCCCTCTCCCGCGCAAAGCTCGGAAGCTTTTACGTTTCATTAAATCATTAGAGAAAGAAGACAATTCGTTGTACCGTTCTCGACTCTTAATCCTCATCTGAATTCAGTTTTCCCCTCCTCCCTTTCGCGCGAAGCGCGGAAGCTTGTACGTTTCATTAAATCATTAGAGAAAGAAGACGTTTCGTTGTACCGTTCTTGAAAATAATCCTCGTCTGAATACAGCTTTTACGTTTCATTAAATCATTAGAGAAAGAGGAAGATTCGTCGTACCGTTCTCGACTCTTAATCCTTGTCTAAATCAATCCCCCCCCCTTCCGTGCGAAGCGCGGAAGCTTCGACGTTTCATTAAATTATTATAGAAAGAAACGATTCGTTGTACCGTTCCCGAAAATTATCCTCGTCTGAATTAAGTACCCCCTGCCCTCCCCCGCGCGTAGCGCGGAAGCTTTGACGTTTCATTAATTCATTAGAGAAAGAAGACGATTCGTTGTACCGTTCTCGACTCTTAATCCTTGTCTGAATTTCAAATATGTTCTTTGTCTATTCCCTTCTCTTCCTACGTCCTCTTCCTTTACACTCCTCTCTTTTTTGGCCAGCGTTTATTGGGGGACCACCCCCACCGCCCCCCTGGCTACGCGCCTGCTGTCAGATGAACTATATATGTTGATACCTTGTCCGCCCCGGAAGCTCAGGGGTTTAAGGTTTTAATTTACGGTCAGATTAGCATTCAGGGGTCCGCCTTAGCACCCTAGACGGGGTCCAGGGGGGCAGAGCTCCGGAAGTTCAGGAGTTTAGGCATTTAATTACGGTCAGATGAGCATTATTTTGATACCTAATTGTTACAATGGCAGGTCACTAATTGGCTTGGGGCTCAGGGGGCGGAGCCCCAGAATCTCAAGGGTTTTAGGCACTCAATTACGGTCAGATGAGTATCGAGGGGCCCGCCTAAGGGCTCTTGGTTGGGTCCAGGGGGCAGAGCCCCCAGAAGCTTAGGGGTTTGAGGCGTTTAATTACGGTCAGATGAGCATTTTTTATACCTTATTATTTGTGACACTAGCAGGACACTATTTGGCGTGGGGTCCAGGGGGCAGAGCCCCCAGAAATCAGGGGTTTTTAGGCATTAAATGACCGTCATATGAGCATCTAAGGGCCCGCCTTAGGGCCCTAGGTGGAATCCAGGGGGCAGAGCCCTTAGGATTTTAGGCATTAATTTTAATCATTGTCAGATGAGCATATTTTGATACCCCATTTTTCTTTCTCGCTCTCTTTCTTTATATTTCTCTTTAATATACTTTTTCAAAGAAAGTGTGGGGGAGGGGCTCGAGGATCCCGATCCCCGCCGTTCCGCGGGCCCTGATATGTAGGCATCTCAAGAAGCATTTTCTTGCCTGGCTGTAAATTTAGGAATTTGTCATTTTCCAACAAACGCATGAAGTGAGGAAAATTATCTCATTTCAGCATTATTTGTTAACTACCGTTATGGAATTATAAATAAACCACGTAAGAATTCTATTTCTCCAACCCCCCCCCCCCCTTCCCCTATCAGTATGCCAGTGCCCCCCCCCCCCCCCCCCCTCCGATCTACACCTTGTTGGCGGGAAAATTGCAACTGATATCCCTTACCTTTTTTCATTCTCTTTTTTTTTCCTTTCCCTTTCTCTCCTCTTTCACTTTCCCTTCCCTTCCTTATCTCTCTTTTAGGTTTGCTGGGGGGGGGGGGAGGGGCACGGTCATTTTGACACATTGTTGGCGGGATTAACCGCAACTGATCTCCGCTTCTTTTTTTCTTCCTTTTTTTGTTTCCTTATAGCTCTCCTCTTTTCCTTTTCCTTCCTTCTCTCTTTTTTTTAACGGGGACGGGGGGGGGGGGACTAGGGTATTTTGCCCCCCCCCTCGATCCACAACTTGTTGGCGGGAAAATTGCAACTGATATTCCCCTTCTTTTCTTTTCTTCTTCCTATTTTGTCCTTCCCTTTATCTCCTCTTTATCTTTTTTCTTTCCCTTTCCTTCCTTCTCTTTTATTTTTTTTATTGGGGGGGGGGGGAGGGGGAGGCAAGTCCTCCCCCCCCCCCGATCTCCTTTTTCCCTCTTTTCTTTTCTTCTTCCTCTTCTTTTTTTCCCTTTCTCTCCTCTTTCCCTTCTTTTCCTTCTCTCTCTCTCCTTTTTTTTTTCTTTTTTTTTGCGGGGGGGGGGGGGGGGGCCAAGGCACGCTCGGCCCCCCCCCCCCTGGATCCGCGCCTGCCTTCTGCAAGGTCTGCGAAACCGCAATTTATGGTTCTACGTATGATCATTTAGAACCTAAATCGGGAAGCGTTATCATACTTAAATTTCATATTTAATAATATTGCAATTTCTACCGAAATTGGATCACAGACCGATCGCAAGATGCACGGTAGGCATAACTATATAAGGCCAAGTACGTGCTTTCTTAATTCAATATAGAAATCATAATAGCAAATGTTAGATATGCACCAGACGACATCGAATTAGTTTGGAACCTAAATGATTTTGATTAGGTATTCTGTATGTTCAGGGGCGTAAATCCCGGGGGGATGGGGGGGGGGCTGCATCCCCCCTGGCTTGAAGTAGGGGGGGGTGGCCTGTACAAACATCCCCCCCTGAAAAAAATGCTTATTCAGCGGTCGGCTGAGTCGTTGCGATTTTTTGGAGACCCCCCCAAAAAACGTGTCCTCTTACCCCCCCCCCCCCCCCCCCCGCTTATTCAGCGGTCGGCTGAGTCGTTGCGATTTTTTTGGAGACCCCCCCCAAAAAAAAAAAGTGTCCTCTTACCCCCCCCCCCCCCCCCGCTTATTCAGCGATCGGCTGAGTCGTTGCGATTTTTTGGAGACCCCCCCCCCCCCCCAAAAAAAAAGTGTCCTCTTACCCCCCCCCCCCCCCCCCCCCCCCCCCCCCCCCCCCCCCGCTTATTCAGCGGTCGGCTGAGTCGTTGCGATTTATAAATGTTAAAATCCTGCGTACGCGCCTGGCGTGTAGTATGTGATGGCTATCGCCGATCATCCCCCCCCCCCCCCCACTCCTCGGTACGGATTTACGCCCCTGTGTATGTTACAGTACAGTAACCATGCTAACACGGGATGTGTCGTATTTGTTGATAGCCAGGGACGATAATGGCAAAAACGAATAGAAAGCAATAAAGCCTTGTCCTAAACGCACGATAATTTAAAAAGAAATGGATGATCGATATGTTGCCTTATTTTGTGGGTAGATATAGGCTTTATATCAAATGAGCTAAAATCGAATTCTAAGTTGGACATCCCATGAATTCTGTTTGCACACGGAACCTCGTTTCGACAGCGTTATCACGTTATTACCTATTATACGTGGATCAAGCTCTTGGAGAGAATCGGTACATGCGCCAATATTCTCCCAGAACGTTGACCATTCCCTGTACGATGTCCCCTCTGACACGCTGCGTCAAACACGGCGCAAATTCCTGACGTAGGTCCGAACAATAACAACGACGCCTCGTGCGCAACGCCCATAGCACGTGACTGCCTTAGAGACAATATTGATGGAACAGGGCCCTGTTTCATAAAACTTGATATCGATAACAAGTTACAAGCTACTGTTATAAGCTACTGAAATGACGGCATCTGATTGGCTGAGATCAAATTTATCATAGAAATTAAGCATTTGTAATAGATAAAAAATTTTATGAAACGGGCCCCAGACGTATTATGGATGGAAGAAGGACATGGAGAGAGAAGCAGACATGGGATACGGGGAGGAACCCTGACCTTCGATATCATACTCACTTATGACGTCACACTCAAAAAAGTGATGACACCCTGCGACTGAGAAGATAGTGAGACACTGCTCCTAGGCTCCTAGCGTATCAACGTATCACCTTTCAAACAACAGGAACGTGTCAGTTTATGAACTTTCCTTTTTTCCAGGTCGATATTGTTACTTTACATAAAACTGACTTAAAAGGGGAATGACTTTTATTAAGAGATTTAAGCTAAATCAATTATTAATCCGGTCAAATTCTTTTATAAACGATAAGTGGGCGTATAATTATGCAAAATAAATAATCTGATAAAATTATTCTACCTGTATATCAAACCAGACTCATTATACCTATATGTTAATTCCAAGTAAAGTGACTGGGGAAGGACGTCGTGAAAGCCTTTGGAAAGTCACCTCTCCTGCATAAATGCCAAACAAAACAACACAAAACAAAAACGCTCGTTATAACCGTCTTCTTTCAAACGAAATCCAATTATATTTCTTCCGAAGAATGCCATTAAGGGGGCACTTTCCGTTTGAGATTAACTCTCGGAATGGATGATATCCTTGAGATTCCCGGAAATCCATCTAATACCATGAATTCCACTATACACTATACGCCCACTTAACATGCATTTATGGCCTAGCGGCCATAAAAGCGCACCGATACGGTCCGAAACAAAAGAGTAACCTGGGGGGGTGTTTCACAAAGATCCTAAGTTGAACTTAACTCTAAGTTGGACTTAAAAATTATGGAGAGCCATTTGTAGCCTAAAGTTAAATATATTCAAAAGCGAAAATTCAAGTATTTTAGACTTTTTATAAATTTCACATCAAGAACATGAAATCTCCTTTATAATAGAAAATATGAATGATTTGAATCAACATTTTATGCCTTTTAAAGGCACACTGTCCTACTTGTAGCTACTTGCTCCCTCTATATAGAAAACTTCCAAAATCGGTGCCTGTTGGTCCCCCATGATCCTCTTTTTCTTATGTTAAATGAGAACTGAGTTAATGAGATAGCCACCTGTCACAGTGACCTTGCTGGCTCGCTGTGTAGTCTAATCCCTTCTAGCTGCAGTAGTAAAGCCTACCTTTAAAATAACTTTTACAAAATATTTTCATAGATGCTAACGGCCTTTCCATAATTTTAAGTCCCACTTAGAGATAAGTTCAACTTAGGATCTCCGTGAAACACCCCCCCCCCCCCCTTCGGTCTTAGAAGTTTTATTCAAATGAACAGTGGGTATACCTATGATATAGTAAAAGCTTTCTTCTTTTTGTCTGTTCAGATACATTAATGTAATTTCAACTGATAACTTATATCATGCCTATCATTGAGCATGCCTCCTTATTCCATTAATGTCTATTCACATTCTCCCTCCCCCACACCCACCTACCCCCGCCCCTTCTCTTTCTCACTCTATCCCTTTCTCTCTCTCTACCTTTCTCTCTCTCTCTCTCTTTTTCTCTCACTGTCTCTCTTTCCCTCTCGCTTTAATGTGTTATCCATCTTTAAATCTTTTCTTTAAACTGTCTTGTGTAATAGCACACCGCTCATCGTTTATCATTGTTTTTCTGGCTTTATATAACCAACTTCCCTCAAAGATAGGCCTATCGGATGGACACAAAATATGGCATGATAGCCGTTGTCCGGGGGCAGAATAGTTTGAGTGGTCATATAGTCTTACTAACGATACCCGAGGCCTGGATCTAAACACGAAAGAGAACCTCTCACATCCTGCGGCAAAGAAGACTCTAGAACTGTTTGGGGGACTTCAGGCTACCTCTATAAGGGTGCACATGACAGGAAATGGAATATAATTCCTCGACGTTGCGCATGACTCTCTTTATTTCATCTATGTTTGTTGCATCTCAAATGATATCAGTATGACGAGGGTTTCATTTTTGTCACCTCGGCGTTACATCATTCAGTTTCATGATGGATAAAATGATCCGCGGCGAGAGATTGACGTCCTTTGAGGGTTTTGTTGTTATCAACGGTCTCATGAATCTAATCCGCTTGATTTCTTATTCACCAAGAGTCATGTATTGTGCCTGGAAGGGCTATGAGGTGCTAAAAATCTATACCCGCTTGACTTAGTTTCCCCCACTCAAAAGGAGGCGACACGAAATAGATCCTGTAGATGCTTTGTTTTTCAAGGGTTTACCCATATTACGTGTACCAAAGCACGGGCTGAATGTAGTCATCCAACGTTTCCATGGGGATGCCTAGCGAAGACTGATGTAAAAGGACACGAGAGGAGAGTCGTCATGACGATGAGGGAGAGGTCTGGAGAGGATAGAGGGGTATCGTTCTGCTCCAAGATCGCTTCTTGGTTTATGAAATCATCGAACTCGTTAATCATTCCCATTTCAATTTTCATTTTCAATGTTCAACCCACTCTAAGATCTTTAAAGATACCCTTGGCAGGAATCGAAAGGTTTAGATACAGAAGGGTACCAGACCTGTGTCAAATATATAAATTAATGAATTATTATATTTCTAGGACGGTCTCGAGAACTAAATGATTCTTTCAGTGGTTGTGATAGCTAAGATATATGATAAATGTTTCTCTTTTATTTACTGATATATTTCAGCGGATGGGTTCTCGTTTTTATATAATGGCAGATCATGGATATCGTACCCATCGTATATACACGTGTATGCATCTTAATCTAAATCCCCCTCTCCGCCCTATCTCTCTCCCTCCTCCTCTCTCTCTCTCTCTCTCTATATATATATATATCTATCTAACTCTCTCTCTCTTTCCTCTCATCATCTATTTATCTCCCTAATCTCCTTCCCCATCTACGTTTCAAATTCCCTCTCTCTCACTCCCATTGTTCTGTTTACTTGCTTACTTCCCATATCCGTCACTTTTGACGTTTGAGGCGAGCCTAAGTAATTTCAAGTAATTGAAAGTGGTATTCTTAATTATAATCGGAATTATCAGCTTGTAAAATGTATTAAGTCGTTTGCGTATTCGTACACTCAAAGCACCCAAAGTCTCAGATGCATAAATTCAGTCTGTACAATCCGAATTGTGACATCCATTTGAAGGTTACGTTTTAGTAATTCACATTTCATTAACAAAAATGAAAATGCTGGAATCTAAACGATTCGGTTTTACATATTTTGTTTTAAACAAAAATTATGCATAATATGGGCTTTGAAAGAGGTTTCAAACACTGAACCATAGTACATTTACAACGTACTGGATTATAACATAATATTCACTGTCTTACCAAAGTATCAAGTGCCCATCAAGTTTAACGAATAGTTCGGTTTTAATTTTCGACTTTGCATTCGATCTCTATTTTTTTTCTTTGGAAAGACACTTATCAACACTAACACTTTCCCTACGTCATACTGTAAATTTGATACGTCAAGCAGTGATAAACACAATATAATGATCCCCTTAGCTCTTATGACTGAGTAAATGGAAAACTATATGCATGACAAGAGACAATGAATTCGAACTGCCGAACTTGGGTCCGCAGACGACACATTACTCGCCACTATCGATTGGAGGATCAGATATTTGTCTCAAGTTCGCTCTTTAACACAGATTGATTTCATATGATGGGGTGTCATCACCCGACACCAAATGTGATATCCCTGGGTGACCTGCATTCTATACAAGTTGAAAACGTTGCTGTACCCATCTCACAATAATAAACCTGTAAATAATGAAGATGATGATGATGATGATAATGATGATGATGATGATGGTGGTGGTGGTGGTGGTGGTGGTGATGGTGGGGGAGACGGTGATGATGGTAATACTTATAATAACGATAAAACAACAACAATTATAACACTAACGAGAATAGCCAGGCAAGAATGAATTCCTTGAAAGGCATGAACGCCATAATGATGGCCATGTTGAAGTCTGGGTATAAATTATGGAGCACCAGGAGTGTCAAGTTTAAGCACATAAGCGCTATTCAAGAACCCCAATAGAACATTATCTTTGTTTTGCTAGCATCAATGTATGATTGTATTGTCTCTCTACGCTACCAACAGGCTGTTGTAATGATATTACCCCCAGAATCCCGGATACAGCTACGGCAACCATATACCGTATAGTATATTCAGAGGATGTACCCGTCCATGTCCCCATTTTCCTTCCCTGGGCAAAAAAAAAATGTGTATCACCGGACAGTAGCGCTGTGGCATGGATTTTGAACCCTGTACCTTCCAATCCATAGCCAGGTCACTTATCCCCTAGCCCACATCACCTGTACATTATACAAACATTCATGCACAACTATCTGACCTAAGGGGATCCCATTTCTGCGCTTTTGTTGGAGATCATGTCCCTTGTCCTTGCTCTGAAAGCAATGCCCTTCGGAGACACGTTGCAGTAACGAAAACCTGCTTATTTATATATTCGATGTAACGAAGAAGGTGACCTTTTGCAGGCTTTGCGAAACAATGCTAATTTCAGTCGTTTGTTTTATTCATTACGGTACTTTTAACTCACATACATGCAGAATGCAGATAGATAGATACGACGGTCGCGGCATTCCCACTGAAAGTCAAAGGATGGGCTGATGGGAGTGAAAGGAAGAACGGAGCGGGGAAAACGGATGAAGAGATGATTAGAGGGTCTTTCCTCTCGTCTACCTCCGTAAATCATTACGAAGTTGTGTCTGGTAGGCTCCTTTTTATGTTCATATTAGTTTTACTGCTATGTCTCGCGACTTACACAAAATTGTAAATCAAACCTTAATTCGTAAGGCATGATCTATCTTAATTTGCAAGCCAAAATAGTGATCGAAATTAATGATTTGGCCTGCAGCAAAGTAGGATGAGGTCAGTCAATTTTTTTTGGTCATTTCTATCTCTAAAAGTATATGTTCGCCTCCACGGCATGTCGTGATTTCGCGACAACATTTCTGGGATTAACATTTGTTTCTTCAAATGTTGCTTTCCTCTCTCTCTCTCTCTCTCTCTCTATCTCTCTCTCTCTCTCTCTCTCTCCCTCTCTTTCTCTGTCTGTCTGTCTCTCTCTCTCTCTCTCTCTCTCTCTCTCTCTTTCTCGTATCACTCTCGAAGTGCTTGTCGACGTCCCCATCTCCCTTTCAATGTAAACATTTCCCTTTCATCGTAGGAACCTCATCTTCCGTTACCAAACAAGGGACAGTTTTGTTTGTGTATCTAACAATAACAATTGTGTCTCGTCCCCTCTGTCTCTCTCTGCCTCTCGCTCTCGCTGTCTCTCTCTCTCTCTCTCTCTCTCTCTCTCTCTCTCTTAAAGAGAATGTTGAGTTCTGGGAAGAGGTGAACAATAATTTGTGAGCATTACCGTTCTTTTTATGCAAGTGTGGACGAACATCAGATAAGACATGTTCCCTGAAAAGTATGGCTCTTCAAATGCCTTCATATTCTAAATATGTCATGTAACATCGTAAAAATCGCCAAGGACGGATTTTTACGCCACGTGTTCGTGTTGTCCCATATACATCTTTCCGTGTACAGTGTTTGTAACTTTACCAAGACTTGGCCAAATTTCTTATCATTTTGATGATTCCAGAACCTTGCAATACACACTAATTCTTAAATGCTAGATGATCAACCTTTTCTGGTCGATTTCACATCGTTTCTTTCACAATGCAATCGCATGACCAGAACTCAACTTCATCTTTAAAGTGCCTGTGACGCAGGTCGGGGATGTTGAAGTGCTCGTCTGCCGATCGTTCGTATTGAACTGACTCGTTAAAAGGTGTGTTGTATTGTGAACATCAAGAAAGTTTTTGGAAGTCACATTATCTCCATGTTCCTTTATTCATGAGTGGAATTTGAACAAAAAAAGGGTGAGAGTGTGCTTTTACATCCTGGCCACACGTATACTTGATTTAACTCGTGTAGACGATCACAAAAGCAACATCAAATTAGACTGATTAGAATATGTAGTTAAGTTAGATTGCGGAATTATTGAATTCAATATACCATACACAGTAATACATTCCTCAGAGCGATGTTAAGGTTCAGTTGGGAAGAGTTTCATTGCTAACATAAATCGAGGAAAGGGGTTTTTAAGTCAACCAATGAAGCACAGTTGTATCATAATTCATGCAAACAAAAGCAAATAATTTTGAAATCGTTATTAAACAAAACATGTATGTCATATTTCGAACCCCCTATCATGATTTTCCAACGCAAAGGCGGGGAAAGGACATGACATTGTAGTATAATGTAGATAACGTAGAATATTCTAGTAAAGCTACGTTTTTTTGTAACCGTAATGTCTTCCATAACCCCCTCCCCTCGCTTTCTCTTTCTACCCCTCTCTCTCTCTCTCCAATCCTCTCTCATTCTTTCTTTCTGCTGTCAACATTAATTTGTCCGTGAGTTGCAATGTTGAAGCGTTACATGTAGGCAATAAACTTACTTTGGGTAAAATGACTATTTCAGCTCCTGAAAAAACCCGGTTAACATCAGGCGCGGATCTACGGGGGGGGGTTTAGGGGGTTCAAACACCCCCCTTGGGCGGCCCCCCCCCCCCCCAAAAAAAAAAAGGAAAAAAAAAAGAAAAAAAGAAAGAAAAAAGAACGCACGCTGTAGAGAGAAACCCTTTCAAGTGCAAATATTGTGAGAAGATATTCAACTCATCTGGTAACTTAACCAAACACATGATAACTCTGGATATAACTGTGTATTAAACTGTTACTTGATTTAAAAAGACGTTATCATGCACTGCTTTTTATGGTCTCCATTGTGTTAATAGATGCCAGGAAAACATCATTTACGGGGTTCAAATAAACACCCCACAAAAAAATCGGCTCGCCGCTTCGCGGCTCGTTGACGATGCTCCGCATCGTCATTATTTTGGTCAAACCCCCCCTTAGCAAAAAGCTAGATCCGCCCCTGAACATCTAGCTCTTACTGGTCAATTTAATTCTCGACGTCGAAGGCGTCGCGTCGAGTGCAAGTTGTCGAAAAGTGGCCATGCAAGTCACCAGCGGATATGGATGGCACAAGCGGCCAGTTCACCCTCCAAAAAACCTTATCGCGCAATAAACCTTCATTAATGGAATGCACAGAAAATATACCAAGGGTATTTAGAACTGACCAGCATCACAGGGTGAAAGGGTCAGTTTTATAACAAGAATATAATAATAATATTATTATTATAGAATGTACTCAAGAAATACATGTATAGTATAAACAAAACGAAACAATACAAAGAAATAAGCATTGCATGAGCAGGCCAACACACGTGATATCAAAGAGATAAGGAATGAAAGATAAAGGTACATAGGGAGATAGCTGCGGAGAGGGAGGGAGCGAGAGAGAGAGGGGGGATATGGATCGAAAAGGAAAAGAAAGGGGGGGATAGAAAGATGTGAATACTAATATGAGGGGAAGATAATACGTGAGGAGGAATAAAGCAGAAGATGAGAAAGAGAGAAACAAAGAGAGTAAGAGAGAGAAAAAGAGAGAGAGGGGGAGAAAGAAAAAGAAAGAGAGAGAAGTAGATAGGAGACTGAGACAGTGTGTCCAATATTTAAAAGGATACATAAAGTATTTTAATGCTAAACAATACAATGGAAATAAATACTCCAAAAAAACTTGACACTTCAAACAGTATACATAACGTATGACGTAATGTGTTAATGCATATTTGATTCAAATTTGATATAAGAAATGCATCTGAAAATGTCAAAACCACTCGTTTAGTCCTAGTCAAAAATTGTTGAAAGATTATGCCCACCATTTAAAAAGTGCAAAATGCTGTATCCGCCCCCTCATATCGCTGACAGTAAATGGTCACCTTAGCATTGTCAGCGCTTCTTCTTTTGCCGTCTTCTCTTCCAGAGGTTGCCTCGAATAATTGCGCTGCTAGAGTATCTCATCGAGTAAACATATTACTCAAATTGGTGTCTAAGGCCCGTGCATACAACCATGAAGTCGTCGAGATACGCCTCAAAAAGCAACCGGATTACCAGTAATGACCCTTGCAGTCAATATCATCCCCGCCACGCTCCGGCGTCCAGACTCATCCGGGATGAGCGCGAGGATAGGTATTCAGTACGGTCCTTTGTTAGACCTCAGTCACATCTCCAAGCTGCGATGGTCCTGTTTCATAACAGTTGTTATCGATAACAACTGCCGCAAATCTATGACAAATCTGCTCACAGCCAATCAAATGCAAGGATTTCAGTAGCTTACAACAATTATCGTAACTTGTTATTGATAACAAGTTTATGAAACGTGGACCCTGAAGTCACAGCAACTACATGCACACCGACTGATTCTTCACTATTAGGGGTTAATGTATTTTTTCTTTGTTTGTTTGTGGTTTGTTTTTTGATATTTTTATGTCCATCATTCACAGGTGTTACAAATAGATATTTGATCAACATTCAATAAAGATTGACAATTACATTGTATAATTGGAGGAACCTTACATACAACTCATATGAAGAAAACAAAATCAGCATCATTATAGTTCAGTGTATTTTAAGATATCACTTCAAATCAACATATTGAATACATATAAGAAAATAAACACCTTTAGCATATAACACCCATGAATTTGCACCTATGTAAAACACAGACAAAAAAAAATATAAAAAAATAAGCATACACTTAGTCTTTAGTCAAAAACAAAAAAAAAACACCCAAAAGAAGAAAAAGGATGAAAAATTGCCATCCGTCTGGTATCGGTTTACTTGGTGTGTCTGGGGTATCTGAGGACGTCCTCGGTTAGGTGGTTGGAGAGGAATCTTCATTTTCCCCTCCATTGCCTGTGACGTCTGCAAACCATCCCCCGACCATAAACTGGTGTACTTTGTGTACTTTATCTTTTGAAGAGCGAAAGTGGACATTTCGCCCAAGAATGACAACTTTCGTTGGGTTTTTTCGTTGCCATTAGTTCAATTGCACGATTCGTTGCACATTAGATGTGCCACTTTGGGACATGCTGGATAAGCCATTAGAGTGTGGCCGATCAAGGATATCACCCGTGTCAGCTCGGATAAAATTCAGTTACAGGCTGAAAAAGATGTCCAGGGAACTACATTAAAGAGTCACCAAGCTTTGTCTTCCGAGGAAGTTCCTTTGTCATACGTTGCAGCATTTCATGATTTCAGGCATGATTTTATTGAGTGCAGTCAAACATATCTCCTTTTTGCTTTGATTCACAAGATTAGTCTTACTTTTGTACAATATTATTTAGAGTATCTTTGACCCAGTGTTCTGCACGTTCTTAGTAGAAAGACATTCAAATTCACAAATTCACATTTATTCGGCAAAAGATAAAAACATAAAAATAAAATCATTACAAATGAAATCATTATAAATACCGGGATTGCTAAAATAAGTTAAAAACTTGTAAACAAGCAACCCCAAACATAAAAACATACAGATACAATACAATACAATACGATGAAAAACGATACCATACAATACAATACAATAATAATAATGTTACATGCTAACAAAATATATGAATCAATTATGTATTTCAATAAATCAATAAGTGGCAAGTATTGTTCTTTCCAGTTTATGTTTAAATGCGTTGTGGTTCTTAATACCCTTTAAATGACTTGACATGGAGTTCCATTTGTGAGGACCTTGATATCTCATTGATTTATTTTGCAAAATTGAGTTAGTGAGTTTTGGTAGATGTTGACTTTTTGTCATAAAGATAATACGTGATGACTAATGAAGGAATAGTTATTTGCATTTACAATAGCGAAGATTTTTACAATTTACACTATTTAACAAGATCATGTGGAAAGGTTTTCAAAACACTCTTCTGATTTATATACAGCCCGTAATTTTGATTGCAATTTTGACAGCCCGTGGTTTTGATTGCAACTAACATTAAGGTTTGGACATGAGACGTGTTTATCATCAACATTAAACTTTTTTAAATATTTTAGTCAATTTATCAAGATGAATTTTGACAAATGCTTTAAAGTCTTCAATGAAGCATACACCCAAGTCCTCGTTTAATGCGATACATGCGTTGATAGCGTCCTGAGATTGGTATATGTAAAAATATATAAAGTTGTCATTAAAATTATTTTGAGTGTTAAGCGGAGAGAATTTCTTTGTACAAGTACTTATTCCAGATCAAAAGTCATGCAGAGCTCATATTGATGTGAAGTGGTGTAATATGGTAGTTATGACACAGAAAAGCACCCTTTGAGTGATTATTGTGCATTGATTGACAGCGTCCTTTCATATTTTCGTGGAGTTCCAACACATATCCAATAATTAAATTATTAACGAAAGAGGTATCCGTAGATTCCTATAAGAGGGGTAGGGGAGGGAGTTGCATAGACGGACAGCAGTTGGAATGAATGCCTATCCGGTTTATCTATTTTAAGGAAGAAAAAATGTGCCCAGTTCAATACTTCTCCATCTCTCTTTCTCGCTAATTTTGTTTCCCCTCTCATGGTCTACCTTTACACTCTCCATTTATTTCTTCCACTCTTCCTCTATCTCTTTCTCTCTCTATATACATATAGACACACATACACACAAACGCGCGCACACACACACACACACACACACACAAACGCGCGCACACACACACACACACACACTCTCTTTATCTCTTTTTTTTCTCAGTACCCCCCTCTCTCTCTCTCACACACACACACACACACCACCCCTCCCTCTCACCCTCTCTATCTCTTTACCACTGCATTCGTGCATTATCTCGATAATGCATAAATCACTAGTATCCAAATAGCAGTATAATGTGCTTAATAAAAGTCTTGCCTCGCAATTATCACTGCATAATAAACTCATATTTGATGGCATCGTGTAGGGCATTTGCAAGTATAGATAGACGTACATAAATTTCTCCCTTGTTAATCATCGAAGATTTTATAGTTTTATGTCATTTGAAACTTACACACCACGATCCTTAGGTACTCATGTCCGCTTACTTATATACAGCTCCTTGCAAATTGCTTTTGCATCTCTGATGGATTCATGTATGGTTTTATAACTTTTCTTTCTTCTAGCCGAAGTTTTCAGTAAGTTTAATCTTGTAAGGATTCATAGTGTCCTTAAAGGGCCCATGACATCGAAATAAAAGTGTATTCCTGTTGGTGTGCAGTCCTGCATACTTTTTATTTTTTGATATGTAAACTTCTGAATTTGTTTCTTAGATTTTTAAATATTTTGTGAAATATTTGTTTATCAAACTTGCTAAGCTCCACCCAAAAAAACCTCAAGGTCTCATTTCCCTTGTGACATCATCTGTCAGTCATCAATGAGCTAACTTGAGGAAGTGGTATGTATCTAGTATCTTTGCCGAAGTCGACCACCTATTACAATACGTAATACTCTCTTAAAAAAAAAGAGTGAATTTTCACTCTATTTTCACTTTCTTGGGAGTGACGTCCGTGATCACTTGTTTAGGAGTGAAAATCGATTGATTTTAGAGTGCTCTCTAAGAAAAAAGAGTGAATGTTCACTCTATTTTCACTCCATTTTCACTCTCCAGAGGAGTGACGTCCGTGATTTTGAAAATTCACTCTTTTTTTTTAAGAGAGTACAATAGCAACATACGAGCTGCTATGTCAGACATGCTGTAACATCACCAGGAAGACAAGGCAATGACGATGTATTGTACATATGTATGGAAGCATGCAAGGTTTGGACATGAGACGTGTTTATCATCAACATTAAACTTTTTTAATTATTTCAGTCAATTTATCAAGATGAATTTTGACAAATGCTTTAAAGTCTTCAATGAAGCATACATACAATTCCTTGTTTACTGCGATACATGCGTTGATAGCGTCCTGACATTGGTATATGTAAAAATATATTAAGGTGTCATTGAAATAATTTTGAGTATTAAGCGGAGATAATTTCTTTGAACAAGTACTTATTCCACATCAAAAGTCATGTTTACCATCAACATTAAACTTTTTGTAAGATTTCAGTCAATTTATCAAGATGAATTTTGACAAATGCTTTTAAGTCTTCAATGAAGCATACACCCAAGTCCTCGTTTAATGCGAAACATGCGTTGATAGTGTCCTGAGATTGGTATATGTAAAAATATATAAAGTTGTCATTAAAATTATTTGAGTGTTAAGCGGAGAGAATTTCTTTGTACAAGTACTTATTCCAGATCAAAAGTCATGCAGAGCTCGTATTGATGTGAAGTGGTGTAATATGGTAGTTATGACACAGAAAAGCACCCTTTGAGTGATTATTGTGCATTGATTGACAGCGTCCTTTCATATTTTCGTGGAGTTCCAACACATATCCAATAATTAAATTATTAACGAAAGAGGTATCCGTAGATTCCTATAAGAGGGGTAGGGGAGGGAGTTGCATAGACGGACAGCAGTTGGAATGAATGCCTATCCGGTTTATCTATTTTAAGGAAGAAAAAATGTGCCCAGTTCAATACTTCTCCATCTCTCTTTCTCGCTAATTTTGTTTCCCCTCTCATGGTCTACCTTTACACTCTCCATTTATTTCTTCCACTCTTCCTCTATCTCTTTCTCTCTATATATACATATAGACACACACACACACAAACGCGCGCACACACACACACACACACACACTCTCTTTATCTCTTTTTTTTCTCAGTACCCCCCTCTCTCTCTCTCACACACACACACACACACACACCACCCCTCCCTCTCACCCTCTCTATCTCTTTATCACTGCATTCGTGCATTATCTCGATAATGCATAAATCACTAGTATCCAAATAGCAGTATAATGTGCTTAATAAAAGTCTTGCCTCGCAATTATCACTGCATAATAAACTCATATTTGATGGCATCGTGTAGGGCATTTGCAAGTATAGATAGACGTACATAAATTTCTCCCTTGTTAATCATCGAAGATTTTATAGTTTTATGTCATTTGAAACTTACAGGAGAATTGATATCATGTCTTATAATAGGCTAAAATAACACATTCTGACCCCCCCCCCCTCCCCCCCGACCCACACATACACACACACCATGATCCTTAGGTACTCATGTCCGCTTACTTATATGCAGCTCCTTGCAAATTGCTTTTGCATCTCTGATGGATTCATGTATGGTTTTATAACTTTTCTTTCTTCTAGCCGAAGTTTTCAGTAAGTTTAATCTTGTAAGGATTCATAGTGTCCTTAAAGGGCCCATGACATCGAAATAAAAGTGTATTCCTGTTGGTGTGCAGTCCTGCATACTTTTTATTTTTTGATATGTAAACTTCTGAATTTGTTTCTTAGATTTTTAAATATTTTGTGAAATATTTGTTTTTCAAACTTGCTAAGCTCCACCCAAAAAAACCTCAAGGTCTCATTTCCCTTGTGACATCATCTGTCAGTCATCAATGAGCTAACTTGAGGAAGTGGTATGTATCTAGTATCTTTGCCGAAGTCGACCACCTATTACAATACGTAATACAATAGCAACATACGAGCTGCTATGTCAGACATGCTGTAACATCACCAGGAAGACAAGGCAATGACGATGTATTGTACATATGTATGGAAGCATGCAATTATATTATGAACGTGTGCTAAGCTGGGGCCCGGAAATTACATACCATTGTCTATTCTAGAATATTAGTTTAGTCTGACATGTCTGACATAGCAACTTATATGTTGCTATTGTTTGTGGTATTGTAACAGGTGGTCAACTTTAGCAAAGTTACATGCCACTTTTTCAAGTTAGCTCATTGATGACTGACAGATAATGTCACAAGGGGAATGATATCTGGAGGTTTTTGGGGGTGGAGCTTAGCAAGTTTGAAAAACAAATATTTCAAAAAATATTTAAAAATCTATGAAACAAATTCAGAAGTTAACATATCAAAATATGAGATGTATGTAGGACTGTAAACCAACATGACTACACTTGTAGTTCGATGTCATGGGCCCTTTAAACTTTCTTGTATATCGTTATAACAATCTAAAGAGGTATGATCAAAATAATATTGAGTATCGATTACAGAACATTTCTTTGTTAAAGTGCTTATTTCCAGTTGTATAATAAGATACTTTTGACGCAGAGAAGCACTTTAGGAGAAATCAATTTTGTACGGAATCACAGCGTCCTTCTATATCTTGGTGGCGTTCCACGACTTACTCAATAATTACAGCAAAAACAAAATTTAAACATTAAAATATATATAAAAAAGCATTCATGAAGGAGGTATCCGTGTATTCCTATAAGAGGGGTGGGAATAGTGTTTGATAGACGGACGGGAGTTGGGATGTATGTCTATTAATGTATTTATCATAACAAAATCTACCAATTTTTGTACTTTCTCTCTCTCTCTCTCTCCCTCTCTCTCTCTCGCTGTCACTCCCTCTCTTACTATATTACTCTCTTTAGCTCTCTCTTCATTTCTCTTTCTCTCTCTTCCTATCATTTTCTCTACCTCCCTCTTTCTCTTCCTTATCACACAACTAATAATGTCTTCTGCTTCAAAATGAGGTAAGTTAATTTCACGCCTGCGCCCTGTGAAGAACGTCACGGGTTGGTGTTTTGGTGCAAGAGATTATGGTAACGTACGAAACGAGTTGGATATTAGGGACTTTTAGATTTGCACGTCGACAGCTTTGACTGCAACATGTGACGTCATTTTAAGGCACCGCGCATGTGTTACGTCGTCTCAGTCGGTGATTGAGAATGCGTCAACCTTGATTTTCCTAAATTTAGTACATACATACATACATATTGATATTTATAGCGCCTTTACATGCTCAAGGTACTAGCATGCCGCGTGCGCATAACATATAAAGTTCCTCAGGTAGACAAAGGAACGTCCCTTCACTGCTATTATGTAAAAATGTGTAGAACAGGTGTCACATGCATATTCACCTGTTCTACACATTTTTATATAATAGCAGTGAAGGGATGTTCTGTTGTCGAGGGTAGAATGAGGAACTGTATATTTTGTCCTCTTTCTTTGTCCGTGATGTTCATAGTGTTACTTCCTGCATGCATGTATATCGTCGAGTGCAATCTAAAAGATTTCTAATTGTAGCCAACATGGGCATTTAAGTACGTTGACACGCATGATCAGTCGGCGTTCGTCGTGTTCTCGTCCACTCGATCTAAAAGTCCCATAATATCAACGCCCATTACACGTGCGCGTTAATACAGCTTCATGCAAAGATATTTTGCATCTGTATGGATTCATGTAAAGTCTAATTTTGTTTTCTAGCTAAGACTAAAAAACAGGTTTAAAGCAAGTTTGATCTTGTATGTATATTCAAAACTCCCTTCAGCTTTGTTTTATATCGTTTTAATGATCTAAAGGGGTATGATCATATTTTGTCCTTCTATATTTTGGAGACGTTTAACGGCACTCTCATTAATTACAGCAACAAAATAATCAAGGAGATATCCTTATTTTCCTACAACATGGGCTGGGAGGGAGTTCGAAAGACGGACGGGGGTTGGAATGGATGTCTGTCTTGTGTATTTATTATAAAGAAGACTCTGCCCATTTCTGTACTTTCTCTATCGTCCACTCTCTCTCTCTCTCTCTCTCACTTACTCTCTTCCTCTTGTTTTCTCTTCCTTCATCTGTTCTTCTCTCTCTTCCTCTTGTTCTGTTATTTCCAATTCGCTGTCTTCTTTATCACACAGTTAATAATGTCATCTATTTCAAAATGAGGTAATGCTAGTTTCTCACGCCTGTGGCCTGTGAAGAACTGAACAAGTTGGTGTTTTGGGTACTATAGAACGTGTTAACATACAAAACGAGTTGGGTGGTATACCTATCAACACTGTGTTCCAAATAAGCGTGCGCGCGACGTGTATGTGGGCGAGTGAGCGTGCGATATCGTTCACTCATCGAAGGTTCAGGTAATTTGTGTTTAAAAAAGTCCTCTCTTGATATCCAAGCGTGCGTATAGATACTATCGAAAAGCTGCGGGAAAATATGTAGAAAACAATGCTTATAATGTTAGATGACTAGATAAATCAGTAAAATAAACGGTATTCGTAAGCCCCAAGATTTTTTAATATTGGTTATTCAAAATTATTCGAAACTGCTGCAACATTTCGCTTCACTATCAGAGCTAATTCCAGAAAGAAAGTATCGTCATTCACCAGAGAAAAAAATAGAATTGTTTTTTTAATGTAAAGGGTTTAAATAAATAACATTTTGTATTTCTAAGTTTACCTTCATCATTCTTGGGGGTTGTCATTAATTGTTATTGTTATTAATTGGCCTATTTCTTGCCATCTCTTCAGCCAGATTTTAATCGAAGTGATGCATCTGTATGTATTTATACTTCTTTTTTAAGAGAGATGGAACGTAACAGAGTGAGAATAAAGGTATACGAACCGAAGGTTGATGAGGTAATTGGATAATATTCTGTTTAACATGACAGGGGATGATAAAATCGTTAATGAAAAGAGCCAAACAGAAAACAACACAATGTAAACATCCAAAGAGAGGGGGTTGGGAGAGAAAGAGAGAGGCGAGAGAGATATAGGGAGAGAAAGATAGAGAAGAGAGGGGTATAGGGGAGAGAAAGACAACCAGCGATGGCAAAGAGACAGAAGGAGAAAGGGGGATGCGGGGTAAAATAGAGAGATTGGATTGTAGAGCATCTTAAATAGTTAGGAACTCTATTACATACAGCAAAGAATAGACATAACATGGAAATGCAATTACATGAACTTGAATTCTTTTTGAGTGTGCTCTTAACCTTTGGACAACTCCAGACATTTAAAACAACATGTTTGTATTAAGGAGCATTTCGATAAAAAAAAAACCTCCGGTAATAAAGTTGTCAATTCTTGCTGAACTGTACTTCATTTTGGTTATACCTGTCAAGGCGGCGAGTATTAATTATCCTCGAGCGATAAATTGCGATTCGCTTTGGTTGTCTTACCATTGACAGCGACGGCTTTGGAGGAAAACAAATCTTACTTTTTCACATACTACTAATAATAACCTACTACCATAGGGAAATTAATTTGAACAACAAGTGAATTGTTTTTCACTGAATTAGAATAGACATGATAGATTAAATGAATTATCTCAAGAAAATAAAAGTTTTAATAATCCCTGAGGAAATTCTTCTCTTTCACTATGACTATTCTTTGACAAATTATTGGGACATGAATATGATGACTATTACACAGAGGTAAATGTAACATCTCACTCTTGCTTTGATGTGGGTCTATTTTTCTTTGTGTTAATTCTGCAAATACTTTCAACATGATTTTCCTATATCTGACAATCATAAGAGTACATTTCTTCGACTGCACTAGGCGTAAAAAAAAATCATGATCATAATGATCCCTAAGGGAATAATAGATGCGGAACGCCACTTCTTGTATCATCCAACATTTCTGTTACGGAGAGGTGTTTAACCGTAAGAGGACTGGCAGCAACAGGTGGCAGCAACAGGTGAGCAACAGGTGATTTATATGTACTTGGGAGGGTAATAAATTATCAATACTCTTTGTAAATTTGATGAGAGTTTTTTTTTTTTTTTTTTTGTAACTCAAGAATGAAAGCTGGGCTGGCTAAAATAGGGCCTTTGTGAATACTTTTTATACAAGCTGTGATATGTTACATTCTCAAGAAGCATAAATCATGGCAATGTTCAAATACTTGAAATATTACAAATCTCAGGGTGAGATGACTTTAGCTTTTAACTGTATATACCTTAATAATGGGATTGGGTGTCTTTGTCTCAGATTCTGAAACAAAGTCCTGGATTTAGCTCATAGGTCAGTCAGGGACCCCATGCCTTTTAAAATCCGATTGACTGTCTGATTACCAAGATATGTAGGATTGGAAATCGAAATTTAAAAAAATAACACTGCAGTCTATTGGGGAAAATTAGTGAGTTAAAACCGGTCACCCAAAGTTGGTTTCCTTTTTGAGGCACGCTCATGATCATTTTGAAGCGCATTTTTTTAGGGCTTCAATATTACACCATATTACAGACACTGATAAGACGTACGGCCATGCATCACAGATTTAACATTGTTAAACGATGCTTTTAAACAATATATATATGGAGAGGGAAAGAGAGGGAGCGGGTGTAGGAAGAGGGATAAAGAGAGAGAGGGGGAGGGGGTGAGTGGGGGAAGGAAAATATAGAAACAGGGGTGAGTGGGGAAGGTGGCGGAAAGAGGAGATGGACGATAGTATTACGAACAAGTGACGTATATTCACTGATGGGCTATATAGATTTTACCATACAAGCAGTGATAACTGGAGACAAATAATGGGGGAGTAAGAGAATAGACAGATAGAAGAGGGAGTAATAATTGACAGAGATAGACATGAATATTTAAAGAGATGGAGCAAGAAGGTCACACGGGCAAACAGAGAGAAAGTCACAGAGAGAGAGAGTGATAGAGAGAGAGAGAGAGTCATACAAACAGAGAAAAAGAGACATAGGAGTGGGTGGCTGACCATCTCGTTATTGAGTGAATATTCCACTCATTTTAAAGAGCTCTTCAAACTGCAACATGTAGAAACCCATCAGTGCGTCGTATTTAGAAAAATCGACATTTTTGTCTTTCCTCTGGCGGTCGAAGAAAACGGGATGGATGAAAGAACCCGTAAAAAGAAGGAGACAGTGAAAGACCTTGGCGGTCGGGCAAGGGGAATGGGATACTGACAAGACGGGTACGGTCGTGTTTCATTAATTGACATGGTCCTCGGGCCTAAGGAGTGTCTTCTCCTCTCTCTAGACATGGGATATCACTACAGTTTGGAAGGAGAGGTGAAGCAAAATTATGACAGTAATTGTCCCGCCAGTCTGGTCGTGCCTCTGCCACTAGATGATGGGATCCAAAAATAATGGGTCCATCGTTAGATTTTGATAATAGTCAAACAATTATAGACTATACGAATCCATAATATTATTGTTTCAAACATGTCAGATGTGTCCCTTTCTCTCTCTCTCTCTCTCTCTCTCTCTCTCTCTCTCTCTTTCTCTCTCTTTCTCTCTCTCTCTTTCTCTCTTTCTTTCTCTCTCTCCCTCTCTCTCTCTCCTTCTCTCTTTCTCTCTATCCCTCTCTCTCTCTCTCTCTATCTCTCTCTCCCTCTATCTCTATCGTCTAGAAGGTATATTTTTGTCCATCAAGTACTAAAATTATGAATGATAAACCTTTAGCATGTTTAAGCGTCATTAATTCCCTCCCTTGACCACCAACGACCCATTGCGTCGATACGAGAGGAAGGTCGTCGGCAATTGATGGCGTATAACCGTCTTCATCAAGAAGTTACTCCACGGAAGGAATGGATCTTTCTCCGAGTTTAAGGGTGCGTCCATTAACTTCTTTCTTCTGTTGAACATGTCATATCGATGCTTAATTTGACACCCAAAGAAGAAGAATACGCACTACTGTTTTTTTACAGCTTTTTTCAGCATATTCTCACTGAAATTCGGCGCCACTTGAGTCAGATGAAGTTGCCTGGAAGAAACCCGATAAATGCTCCTACGAAAAAAAACATCTAATGTTATCTCGTCTCGCCTAAAGAGGGCATCGTTTAACAAACATCCGATGACCTTTACTTGAAATATCAAGAATCATTTGCTACGGGACATTTCCCGACTTAGATGACGAAAAATAAGGAGAAGAGAACCTCCCCTGCAACGTCTATTCAATTAGTATAAAAGAGGATAGAAAGGGCGAATTTCCTCCCCCTGTCAACCGATTTTTGAGATTTTTTTGTTGTTGAAAATCAGACAGAACAGAATGACAGTAAGCGTGTAATGCTTGTGTACCAACAAGTAGTTTGTGGCGCAGTTGTGTACGCAGTTGTTATTGTCTGCCAGAATTTAGTAAATAACAAGCCGTTTGTTTTAATAATTATATTAACACTACATTTTTAAGTACGCGTGTCGATTCTCTCTATAATGAGAGGATCACTACGAGTGCCTTCTCTTCTTTTCTTAATTCCATTTGCCGAAAACAAAATAACTGTCCAAACGAAACCTCCTGGTTAGCTTAGTAAATTGCGAATTACCCATGGTATTATTGTCCATTGTTCCTTTTCGGATGCTTGGGGGCTTCATCAACAGAGTGAAAGTGAACAAAAAGCAATTTTGGTCAGTAGCTCTACGTGGACTTATTCCCTGGTGGTATTGTCACAGATAAATTAAGAAAAATAGAACATGTTAAACCAGATAATATGCCTGCAAAAGAAGCAAAGGCACACAGTCCTGCTGTATAATTCATAGAGTCGACTCTCTGGTGTTTTCTTCATCATACATGTTACATTTCTTCTCTACTTTACCTATCTTTCTCCCTTTCTCTTTTCCTCTCTATCTCTCTCTCTCTCGCTTTTTTTCTCTCTCTCTCTATTTACATTCCTTTTAGTTTCCTTTTTCCCTTTCCCTCCTTCACCCTCTTTTTAAATCATCATTATGATGCAGAATCCGTTATCCCTGTTTTACATACTTTTTTCAATCTCCACCCAGTTCTCTCTCTCTCTCTCTCTCTCTCTCTCTCTCTCTCCCTCCTTTCCTCTCTCTCTCTCTCGATCTCCTTTCTTCAAACATCTCGTTGAAAGATAAAGCATCATTTTTTTTTTATTGAAAGAGACATACTGTATATATATAGTTATTTTTAGGTATATCTTTATTTCTTCGTATCTCCTTTTTTGTTCTTTCTTGTGCAATCGATAAAGAGAAAGATTGGCTAGGGTTGCACGAATTTTGCATCTCGATGAGACAACTAGAGACAGGCCTTGGGGATGCAAGGGTGCCTCTTAAGTTGTCCAATTGTAGCCGTCGAACCTTGAAGTGAAACTGTAAGTGAGAAGCCACTGCTGAAGGTCCAATGTCAGTCTTCAGTTTTCAGTCCAATTCCGTAGCCTTCCACGTGCGATCTATGTAGGCGGAGAAACGTGGGAAGATGTATATGTGGGTTGATGAAGAAAGCCGCAACTTTTTAAACGTATCCATGGCGACGCCGCGGTGAAGTCTCAAAAAGTAGGGCCGTCCGAAGCTGTGGGTAGCGAGGATAGCGAAATAAATTTAGCAAAGAATGCAAAGAATTCCAGTGTTACCAATTCATCATACTCTATTTTGCCCCTATGTTTCTAAAAAATCATACTTTGTCTGAAAGCGGATAATAACCACCAGAAAGGTATTAGGCATGTATGCGTTTTGAATAGCACCCATCTTCAAAATTCCTTATAATGAAAGGCACTATACTCTATCCTTCAAAACTAGACGGAAATACGAACTTTACTAAAAAATGCTAATCCAAAATGACGTGCAATCCAATCATGTCCTTTTAGGGTGTTTTTAATAAGAAGCTTTTAAGTGTAGAAGTGTAGACACACAATGGTTATTGCTACATGTTTTTATTGACTCAACTGTTTTATTTTCTAATTGTTACATCATTGATTGAATGGCTCTAATATTAAAGTTGGATCAAGTTTGTTGGGCGCTTTGTTCCTCCAAGGAAAAGGTAACTCTAAGGAAAGTGCGCAATATAAACTACTTTTCGGGTCGAATAAGACAGGCAATAGATGTAAAAGTAGACCATACCGAACGCAATATATAATTTTCAGGAGGTCTGCGAGGCAATGTAACGAGACCAATTTTTTTCGGTCCATTTTCGAAAGTTCCACTTGGCAGCAAACTTGAAAGATCACATGTCCTAATGCCATGTGATGCCAGGTTATTTTACTTAAGAGCCGCTTATAATTAATTACTTTTTCTAAATATTGTAGCTCCTGACTATTGTGACCGGTGAGGGCGTGAATTTTTGGGGATATTTTGTGTGTGGACAGGATCTTGAGTACGGGTGCAATGTGCGAGGACAGTTTATTTCCCACGTTGGTCTTCATCGCATAATTCGAATACTGCAGAACTATGGAATAGTTTATAAACGACTCCTTCATGGAATGTGAAAATGACTCATGAGTCATGACACTAACTTCTTAAAGGGGGTATAGCATGTCGAGACTACGTGTCTTTCACGTGGCCTGAATCGGGGTTAATCGTGTATAATACGACTACGGACGACGCGACCGCAGTATACACGTGCGTGCAACATACGCGAAACCGAAGCGTGAGGAGAACTTCTGTTTGGTCCGCGAACACTAGCGCGCTGACCGTTAAATCAAGTCCATTCTTTTACGTGCAGTTGTTCCACAAAAAGTCGTAGATGGCGTTTACCAGCATTTGCCATGCTACATCCCCTTTACCTACTTTTACATCTGCCTCTTATTCCTCTTCTTTTACACATACAGAGATAAACTTATCCTATCAGAACTCATGGTTCTCTGCAACAGAAATTGATCAATCTGGAGACACGGGCCTTGAAGGTCAGTCATGGTTTAAAATTGGAATATGTTAAAGAACTTCCTATGTCTTTTTCTTCAAGACTTTTAAATGTTTAAACTTCCAAAACAGTGACTTCAACAGAAATGCTGTCGCTCTTTTAAGATGCAGTTTTGGTTGACTCGATTTCATGCACCCCACGCCATGGTTTAAATCTGGACCCTCATCCCATTAATGTTTCATCATTACTCATTAAGCATGCATGACTGTTATCTGCCTGGAATACTATAGTTCTGTTAGTTACGGGGACACAGGAGAATATCCCTCGCACCTTTTGTATAGCGACAAACGATAATGTAAATGAAGAGATGAGAGGTAGAGCGGGTAAAGGACGAGAAAAGAATATGCTCGCCTTTAGCAACTTCTCCTTCACTGGTAGCCTTTTCCCCCTTAGCATTTGTTTCATGTAGTAAGAGAAGTGGGGCACTCATGACATTCATGATGTCAGTGCCCCCAATGAAGGGTTAGCCCCTTGCTACATTACTGCTATAAAAAGTATCTCTACAGACACTGTGAAAGCAATATTCCCCCCTTGAGTTTATGAAGGAAACATTCAGAGGTTAACGATACGTCAAATGAGTCCCCCACGTCGTATCGTATTGGAGATTGAAACTTAAAATGGCAGAATCAAAGTAATCCTTTGATGTGACGTCGTCCTGAAATCATGATCCTGAACATTCACCAAGGGATTTTACAGTTTTCCGCAAAAAACGAAAAAACGAAAAAACGGAAGAAGGGTAGAAGAATAATTATCGTTAACCAACCATTGGCTTTTAATAAGTCCTGTCCAAGAACTTAATCTTTACAGATCAATCATTTCTTACAAAGGGATCTAAAAAAATGGCTTGCCATATTACCGGGAACATTTCGAATCCAGGATATCAAATATATCAATTGAGCTAAATTGCCACCGAGTGTCAATATTTCATATGATATAATTTGTAATTAAAGTGTTTTTCGGCATCCTCAAATTCAGAGTCGATAACTTAGATTAATTAAATAATAACAATAATAATAATAACCTTTAATGCCCACTCCAAATGTTATTAAACCGAAACGGATTTTTTTTGCCCAATTGATCGTGAGCCCAGCAGCCACTGAGCAGCGCCATATCGACGTTGCTCTATCCCTTAGTGTTGAACGCCAAACAAGGTAGCAGCAACTCCCATCTTTTAACGTCTTTTGGTCTGACGCGGCCAGGGTTCGAACCCATGACCTCCCTGTTGTGAGGCGGACGCTCTACTGACTGAGCCTACACACCGGTAATATAAACTTTATGTTGGTAAACATGAAAAGTTTAAGAACTCAAATTTTAATATTTTGGGAGAGATGCACCTATTCGTGTAGAACGAATCAAAAATAAAGACAAAAACCAGTAATTACGAGAAAGTCAGATGGTTTTTGCTGATTCTAAAGATTGATCTATTCATCTTGAATCACGTCGGACTTTGATTCTACATATTTCACAGATTAAATAAGGACTTCTAAAGTACCAACCATGCCTACGGAGGCATTCAGTCCCCTGCCTCTAATCAAATGGCGAAATGACAGGGGCAAAAATAGCCAAGAGAGAGATTGAGCGCGCACGAAGGTAGAATAAAAACAAGTTTGAATTATCTGAAACCTCTGTACCATTTTACTATTTATAAGAAGTGTACACAAATACCGATGAAAATACACTTCTATGTTCTCTAAAAGGCCATCAACATCATTACAAAATGAGGTAAATTCAAAGGAATACCTCTCACTTCTAAGAACATGGCTATTGTCATCACTGATTGTCTCATATGGCTTAATACTTCAATTTTTCTAAGGATTTGTGACCTTAATTGTTAATAGATTCTTATACCTTGTATACATGGATATGAAGGCGTAACATTCATGTTATTCGACAAAAAATATAACGAATATCACACATTCTCGGAAAAATGAACAGATTATGGTTTCATTTACACGAGCCAATAGATAAACTCAGCTGCGTGTGGACGAGTGTACGTGTATGTTTAAGAGTAAGTAGTGAGTAACCATGGAAACAGGAAAGAGGTGGGGAGGAGATCATCTTGTATGATGAGCTGAGGTACCCAGCTGAGGGTATCGGCGAAAAGATGGCATAAAAGTGAAATGAGTTTTTGTCCATGGCTGTCAACGATGTTAATAAACACGAACGGAACATGGAGCAAACTCTCGACACTTGACGCTTCGGGCTATTTTAGCCTCTGTTATGTTTATAGTCTATCCAACCAACAAACCAACCTGTTGTACATCGGCAACATTAAATTTTCGTCCGGCGTTTTTACTCGTGGGAAAGATTATGAGCTCGCTCCCGTTGGCTTGTAAAAATTAAAACCCTTCCGGGGTCTACTTGTCATATTATGATGGGAGCACGTAAACATGGTTCAGATATTGGCGTTGTTTAGTATCTTTATAAACAAAATGTTCTTTTAATATAAGCTTTCCTTTGGGAATCTCATGGAGAAAGTCTTTGCGCTTCCCATGCTAATATGATGTTTTGCTGTATTATTACCTCGGTGGTGGATGCACTAAAGAAATGCCAAAGAGCAGACCGATATCTGATATTGTTTTGCAATTCAGTAGCGAAGTCCTGATTACCTCGCACTTTTACGGCATCATTTCAAGTAAGGAGCTCCATTTGAGTGACCTTAATGAGAAACATGGCATTGAAAGGTAAAAACAAAGTCTTGGAATCAGAATTATAATAAAGGTGTATACACAAATTAGGGGATGATGAGTAAGTTTTAAACTGTTAACCTAAATGTCGTAGCTATATAAAGGAGACTTAACGTTAATAAAGAAGACACTTTCCTTTTTACACTCATGAATTTCCCGAAAAAATTTTGATTTGAAGTTTGAATTCTCGCACTTTATGACTAAAGCGACATATTCTGTTTACACAACACAAAGATACAAATTTTACGAATAATTTCTTTAAGGTACAAATTAGGGGAAAAGGAGAATAATGCAATTATACCATAGTTTCAGTATTGGACCAGCTGTTGAAGAAGAAAAAATCATATGTTGGGCTGGGAAAATGTTGGAACATGTACGTGTTTTTTTTCTTCTCTATTATTGTCTCTTTATTCATTGTTGTCTTTTTATCTAAACGATGTGTGGTTTGGATTTTAACGACATTTGATGGCAACGAAATTTAATACAGATATACTTCCTTCCTTTCCTAATTTGCACAATATGTGCCGTCAATGCCGTTTCTCTTCGCATAATAATATTTTAAGAGCCATTTGATATTCCATGTCTGCCGAAAAGGAGGGCTTAGCGACATGCGGCCATGCTCCACTTAGCTGACTGAATTCACTGCAAAAAGAAAAATGTCGGACGTGCCGTAAATCCAGTTTTCAGTAAGTGAAAGCTGTTGATCTTCTTGTGTTTCGAATGTTCCTGTTCAATCATTTGGTAGATTTGACATTGGCGCCGGGATCCTGGATGATCTGTCATTTCATCGGGTGCTCTAGGATAGATATGCCTCGGAGAGACATGGAACAGGTTCATATGCTCTTTGTAGGGGCGTCACAAGAGTATATCTAAACTGCGGAAGGGATGGGCTGTTGGCGATATCGGATCGAATTTTCCCATGAGTTCAAAAATTAATACAGGGGAAAAGTTTCGAGCCTATAAGAGGAAAAACAAGTCATCGTATTACAGCTTATGGACAGATTTGATGTAAGGTCGCCAGCATAATTGTCTTCATTAACAAAAAAAACATTATTAGATTCAAAACAGGTCTTCAGACAAGGGGGGACATAACATTGCCCGGTAACATTCGCAGCTTTGCCGAAACACAGCGACCTAAATTGACGTCGAAGACCTTTCGGAATACAGTACCAACGAATGTTAAGATGACAAATCCCCTTTACTCTTGATTAGTATAATCATCAAGAAAGAAAATAACTATTTTAAAAAAAAACTTGCAGGTATTATGTATCTTTTATATCAACCTAAAGTACGCCCCTGCTGGAAAAAACACGCTCATTCACACTCATTGACAGTGTGAATCACACTGCGTTTCACAGTGTGCTCCACAATGTTAAATTGAGGCGTTTTCACATTGTGGTCGATTCGTTTCACACTGTGGTTCACAGTGTGGATAACCGGAAAAGGAAAGAACACACTCATTCACACTCATTCACAGTGTGAATCACACTATGTTTCACACTGTGAATCACAATGTGCTCCACAATGTTAAATGTGGGCGTTTTCACATTGTGCTCGATTCGTTTCACACTGTGGTTCACAATGTGGATAACCGGAAAAGGAAATAAAACACTCATTCACACTCATTCACAGTGTGAATCACACTGTGTTTCACACTGTGTTCACAGTGTGAATGAGTGTGAATGAGTGTGTTCTTTCCAGCAGGGGCGTGGAGATCATGATTATCGACCCGGCAGAAGGGTGACACAAGGAATGCATCAAAATTACATTCCTTACTTACATATGAGCAACACATGTACATCTTCGCTTCGATTTTTAAAAGAGATTACTATACTTCTGCAGCCGCAAGTATGGGAGCCACCTTGGAAATGTCACAAAACTTTGCTTCCTCGCATTCGGAGCCTTGATTGAACCGAAAACAACTTCCCATACCGCCATGACGTCCATATGCATGCATCGTGACCTGATTTCATTCAAAATATTCATTTCCTTCATACTCTCTGACCCGCTGTTCCCTTTCCCCACTTTATTAAGAAATATTATCAATGGCACCAGATGTTCAATCAAATTATGTTTTAATTTTGTTTATGTATTATTCTCAAGCAATATTAAGTTAGCCATGCAGTGACCATTCTCTTGCAAATTGTAAAACATATAATATTATAAGTTGTGAGTAGTTTTCCAAGTGATTATCTTTGACATTATCGTACTTTTGCAACACAGTAGCGATGGTTGATGACAATTCGAGTAAAAGCTTGAACAAGCACACGCACCCCACATCCTTGCACACACACGCACATACACACACGCACACTTATCTTACGCATTATTGTACGTGTGCGCCATCTAAAAACTACAGTTTGGTGCAGGTGTGAGAAAACATTTAAACACGCACGTACAAGTGTACATCATACACACCCTACTATACACACATTCACACACCCACGCTGATACACCCACACTTATCTGACGCATTATTATACATATGAATTATGCAGAAGCGGCGGTTTGGTACAAAGTGTGAACAAAAAGGTTTGAACACGGTTGCAATGTTCACAATGAATGAACATGATGGTATCCCTCATGGCTTCCAAATCAATCTGATTTGACCACGCTCTAGTTCTTTTTTTATGTTACCTTAATATTATCTGAATTATTGCGTTACATTTAAAACCGTATTGGCAAGAGCAGCTGTCAAAAAATCTTTGCCCGGAGTATTGAAAGTATATGAAGTGTATTGTGATTTTTATGGCACTGCAAGGCTGTATCAACCACAGGTTTGGTGTTGAGATTTGGTTTTCTTTCGAACAAATTCTGGCAAAAATTCAGATGAGGGTGAAAGCTGTACTTATATTGATGACTTTCGGAATAGAGTGGGTATAAAATACAGTTTCTATCAAACATCAAATCCATAATTTGAGGACTTCGATTTCTAGCTCTATAATACAAGGCGTAATTTTTGTCAATTGCTCCCCTTGTTAATTGTACATGTGCGTTTAAATGATACCCGGTAAGCTACAGGAAAACAAATACACATCATGACATTTATTTTATCATAATTATAATTAAACAAAATTTAGGTCCACGTTGACATGATCTTATTTTCCAGCAATTATGAAAAATATTATTGTCATATCTCTCGTTCTTTCCCTCCATCTACCTCCTTCAGGCTCTCTGCATGTCGCTTTCTCTCTCTCTCTCTCTCTCTCTCTCTCTCTCTATCTATCTCTCTCTCTATCTCTCTCTCTCTCTATCTATCTATCTCTCTCTCTATCTATCTCTCTCTCTGTATGTCTCCCCCAAACACTCATATCTCGGACCTTAAACGCATACCATTATTCGTGGAACTGTCGATTTATACAAAAAACACAATAACTCGAAATGATATTGATAATTATTAAAATAAGTTATTAATTTCACAAAAATCACGGTTAGATCATAAAAAATACATTGACATTTCAATTATTGCGAAATATTACTGATGGGACGATTATTAGAGGTAGGTATGGTATAGAATAGTAAAAATTCCCCCTGTATTTTTTATCATAGAATACGTGATATAGGAGAATGCAAATATACTATAACAAAAATTAAGGCCAAGGTCACTGTTGAACTAAACAATTAATAAAGGTATAGTATAAATTATTTTCTCTCTCTCTTTTTCATAGACAGTTCTCATTTTTCTTTCTCCTTTATCTCTCTATATATTTATATTCATATCTTTCTCTCTCTCTTTTTCATAGACAGTTCTCATTTTTCTTTCTCCTTTATCTCTCTATATATTTATATTCATATCTTTCTCTCTAATCCTCTTCCTTTCTATCTATACTCCTCAAAATTTCTCCTGCAAGCTAATACAAATCATTTCTAAAATGGGTTTAGAGGAAATGTCCAGGTTCGGAAAATATATCCCTCAGTAAATGCGTACTTTTCTTTGTTATATTCACAACTATCGCTCTATGCAATCAGAGGCATGGCTTACCATTCGAATCCTTTCTCAATTTAAATGTAAATTATTTATTATTGCAACGACCAATGCTAAGATGGTGCTTACGAAACCTCATTAGAGGCAACGCCCTGCTAAAAGCCATAAATGTTGATATTGAAAAGGACCTGGGAAAAAACTTAATGATGTTCTGAAAGCTCTTTCTATTTACATGATGTAATGACATTTTTGTCTCGTTATGAAATATGAATAATTTCTCTAGAGCTGCAGAGAAATCTAGACGGCGTTGAGTAGCAGTGGTACGAGATAATAGAAGAACATTGCATCAAATCTGAATCATGAATGTATATAGAATGATGGAGTAGCTCACTTTTCTTATACCTCTACGGAATATATTGCCCTGCTTGCCTGTGACAGGAGACTAATATACGGCTCTCCAAGGCACATTAATTTGATTGGTAAACAGGATGAACATCGAACTTACGCATGTGCGTAATGTTCAACGATTACGTGAACTCCAGGCATTAATTTGACAAATGTTTAGAAATGAGGGTGATCTATAGGTACTCATGGTCATGTTGAACGCCACAGTAAGTAATCACCATTAACTGCACTTTAAGTGATAAAACATTGTGTGTCATAAAAATGTTTAGATGATTTACATTATGTCAACGACTTTGATGGAAAAACTGAGCAATACCGCATCCTTTCATTCTTACTAGCCCAAATTGAACGAAGTCGGGACAGAAAGGCAGCTCCCACGCGTTTAAAGAAGGGGTCACAATCACAAGTCACGAAAAATATCCTGAAATTTTGATTTGGCCCATTTTCTTTGAAGGTAGCGAGAACTTTTATTTTATTTACTTATTTTTACACAATTTATCCGCCTAGCTTGCAAACTTTAAGCTTTAATCCCAAGATTAAAATAAGTACGCTGCTAACAAACGGTCGCTAAATTAGTTACAGACGTGGGCAATTAATATTTTATCGACCATTTAGAATCACATCCTACATCGACATGCATTTAAAAACATGTTTTCAATTGTTCAGTTTGGGATTAAAAGTATGTTGTTTTGACACTTGTAGGGCAACACAATGGTTTTAGTTCCGCTATTATTTTCATTCTTTTATATACGTAAAAGGCGCCATTTATGTTTTCTTTTAATCTGTGTTCTGTCTCCCTCGCTCCTTTTTATGTTCCTTCATTATCATGTTCCTCTAGAACTTCTTATTGACGGGAGATCGATTTGCTATATAAAGCTAAGCTTGTTTTGAAAGATGACCGAGCAAGAGCTTAAGATATGTAAGTGTTATAATGCTTATGAAACTACTTGATCAGGGAATCCATAAATTCGCGTGTGGACAGCAGAATTCTGAAAGAAGGGAAACAAAATAGTTTTAGGGTTACATTTTTTTCCATACAGGCATTTTTATTTAAAGAAAACAGTTTTTGTGTTCCGAACGGGAGTTTTATGAGAGTTAAATCCCTTTTCTTAAGAGAAAACTTTTAACGTTTCCTCAGGTCTTTCAATTCAAACTCACTTTTTTTTTAAATAGCAAATACTCCTCCCTTTAAAAACATAGAATAACAATTTGGAAACATTGTAAGTTCAATTAAAGCATTCTTCATAATCATGATTATTATGATTTTATGATTATTGATTTTGCACTTATTTCAGGCATTATGTAATGCAATCAATTTGTATTGGATGTTATAATATCAGTGATGAGATTGTTTAACATATAAAATATGCAACGAGCGACGTTATAAGGAATTTTAATATCAAGATCAAGAAACGTACATTTTTCTAATAAAATAATGTCTAAATTTCAGGAGATCCATCTACACTGTGACAAATGTCTTTTCCTTTCCCTTCCTTATTGTTGTCTATTTTATCATAATGGACAAATTTACATTAATATTGGCATAATAAATATCATAATGGACACCTGTCTACAGAATCTAGCTAAAAAACTTAGAAAAACAAAGCTTTCTGCTGACTATCGTATCATAATAATACAGATGGCAACAAGTATTTCATAAAGCTTATGGAATGTACTTGACCTAAGATAATGCTGAAATTGACAATTGATATGTGCCACTGAAATCTTTTAATTTTATTGATTCGAAACAAAATCATGGCGTTCAGTAGAAGATTCAAGGCAAACACGAGGGCTTATATTAATCAGTAAACCTAGCTGTCAACTACGTTTAACTATGAACAACCTTATAACCTATGAAACTAGTTGACCACTAGCCTTGCAACGATTTATGAATATGGCGCCCTGGACCCTGTTTCATAAGATTTGTTATCAATAACAACTTTAAATAATTGTTGTAAGCTAATGAAAATATTGCATTTGATTGAGTGAGAGCAAATTTGTTATAAAAATGTGACACATGTTGATAACAAGTTTGGTAAAACAGGGACCTGTAGTACGCCTTGCCCCTATAATATAACAATATTCCGCTTTTACCAGAGCGAATCTGAATAATCATGAGCACCACTCATGGTGTGGGCATGTCTCCTGGGGGCGTTTCAAAGAACTTGTCATCAGTGACAAATGACAGTTTTTGTTATAAGCTAGTGAAATCCTTGCTTCTGATTGGTTATCAGCAGATTTTTCACTGATTTGTGTCATTTGTCATTGAAAAAAGACTTTGTGAAACGGCCCACAGGACTGCAATTGTGTGGGCAAATTCATAAGAAGTGGCATGGAAACAGGTCTTATGAAGCATTTCCCGGATGTGGTCACTTCTTAATCGTCTGTAGTTTCTTGTAGTAGTGTTCCATTGTCGAGGCCATGATCTGCGGTATCGAGCTATCGATCACTGATTGAGGAAGTTTGCCGCCAAGGTCTACGTGGTAGTAGTTGGTGACTAGGATTTTCTTACTGTAAAGAAACAAAAGAAGGATGCAGTTGGAAGGTAATGATTTCAAAGGTCCATACTTAGCAATGAATATGATTCAAAGAATTAGGGATCTTAATAAGGATCCACAGTGCCACCTGCGATCGTTCGATTAATGTGTGTAGGGAGCATACAGCAGGTAGCCATAATAAGGACTCTTAGATTTGCACGACGTGAACGTGGATTGCTCGTGTGACATCCTTTTAAGGCAATGTGACGTCCTTTTAAGGCACTGGCAGTGACGTCACATTGCCTTAAAAGGATGTCACACGAGCACTCCACGTTCACGTCGTGCAAATCTAAAAGTCCCTCATGACCAATGTTACGGATGATTTGCTCCAACCGTCTTCTTCCCAGGTCCTTTCTTAACTATGAAAATATAACACAGTCACACAGAGTGATTAAGATTCAGAAACCATTGTTAAATCTTTGATTCGAGCTCCATTATAAAACTAAAACTAACTTAACTTGTCCACAGGACGAGTATATATATATACATCGGTCTCCATCACACCAATCACTAATCTTCAGAAATTCCACGAAATGAAGGCTTCTCTGCGATTTCTTTTCCCGTTTGGTATAAGTTAAAGGCTTATTCAGATAGGGTGTGGTAATCCCACCCTCCCCCCCCCCCCCCCCCCCTCCCCGCATCCGAAGAAGAAAAAAGGCTGCTGGGGTGTTTTTTTCTTTGTGTAAAGTGAATGGCAACAGTGAACAACAAAATGAATTGCATGAGCTCTGGTTATAAGGTTCAGAAATCTGAAACGTTTTACAATTTACGTCATCATGAGAAAAAAAACCACCGCGGTGTTTCCGCGTCATATCTGTCGAGATCGGTCACCAGATCTTGTTAACATTTACAGTGAAATGATCATGGGATCGATTAAGGATCACAATGGTGTTAAGGTACGAGATCAGAATATAAACAACCTTCGCCATAAAGATGATACCCGATGAATCCCTAGAAGATATATACATAATTTTAAACGTGGTATCAAAAGAATGTATAAATAAAGTCTTAGATTTAAACAAGAAAACAGAGTGTATGGTAATTTTTTTTTTTAAGACTTACAATCTCATATATAAAGGGGGAACATGTGGGTACACTGTAAAAAAAAAATTGTTCATTGGTAATTTTTACGTATTTTTTCCATGTAGAATTTACTTGAAAACATTAGTTTTGCCACTTACGCACTAAATTTAAGTCTTGCTAACTCAAACTTTCAATTTAGTAGAACATACGTGGAATATTTAAGTAAAATCAAATACATAAGAACTTTAAGTAATTTCAGCTTGTATTAATTTAGTAATTTTAACTCAAAATCAGAAATTATACGTATTACTCAAACAATTTATGTTGATTATTCTTATCTTTTTAAAGTAAGGACCGATGCAGTGCGTAATAGAAATATTTACATAATTTATGAATATTCATTAAGACCAAATTAAACTCTTTTTAAAATAAAACAATTCTTTTTTGTGGTTGAATGAAAATTTAAGCACTTTAAAACATTTACTAATTCATTTAACATGGCTAAGCAAAGACAAGACAATTTTAATTGTTACCCAGTTCAAAACAAATAAAAACTTGATATTTCAGGAAATTGTCAACCAATTTTCCTTTTAAGATGCTACGATCAAGTATATATAAAATTTGGAGCCTTTCAATATGTGTCGAATTGAAGCGTATGTAATAGTTTGTGATGGTGGTAGATATATATATATATATATATACGGTTAAATCTTAAATAGAAGTAGTGAATGATTAGTGGATGTTACTTGTTAGATTAGATGGGTATCAAATCGTGCAATATGTAATCCTATCATAGCTTTTTTTTAATTATCTAAAATGATTACAATACTTAAATTATTTACGTTAATGTAACTCGATTTAACTGAGTAAAAATGTATTCAGCAAAATAAGTAAATTCTACTTAAGATGCCGTAGGTAATATTTACTTAATAAAAATAAGGCAATTCTTTTCCTCAATTTTACTGAGTTATTTCGACTATTATTTTTTTACAGTGTACACGGTAGCATCAGATTGAGAAGTAATCTATTTGAGATTAAGAAAATGATTGGAATGGCAAGGGATACATTTACATATTATGAAATCTGTAATGAAAAAAAAGAGAACAATACTATGAAACCAGAATCCATGTCTGAAACTATTATCTGGTCAGTCCTTTTTTACGGGTGTAAGTGTTTTACAATAAACAAAGAGCTTGAAAGAAGATTAGAGGCTACCGAGACCTGGTTCTTGAGAAAGGTTATGAATGTATCATGTACAGAAAAGAAAACAAATGAAGAAGTGTTGAGAAAAGCAAGAGTAAAATCTTCACTCATCAAGACAATGGGAAAGAGGAAAATGTCATGTATTCGTTATATATAAGGATAAACAATATAAACATGGAATAATACTATAGAGGAAAGCAGGGGAAGGCAACGCATCACACATTTGCAAAGCCTGGACAAATAGGCAACCAAAAATAAAATCAGCGATGCCAGGATTTTTTTTAAATTTTAAAGTGAATTGTCACTGGGGTTGGTAAATTGAATGAAAGGTGTAGCGCATGTAATGTAACAGCCCGGCCGATACAGCTACATGTCATTATTCACGTATTTATGAATTATCTGACCCCCTTACACATACACACACGCACACCCACACTCTCACACACATCCCCATATCCCTTTTTGGGGGAAGTAATCGATCGGGTAGTGTCTAAAGGGAAGATGTCCTCGATAGCTTAATTACTTATCCGCGTGATGTTAAACCTTAGAGGTAGCTGTCCTAGTGGGTGTTTCACAAAGACTAAGTTCGACTTTGAGTTGGACTAAACTATGACAGGCAATTAATGCCACTGGTTGCTCTCACCGCTATGATCTTTAGATAACCTTTTTTTCTTTCAATAATGTAATATCAAAAAATGTAAATTCTGTATATTTGAGACCATGATGTGTACGTTCCTTGAAAGACCAACGCCAGTAAATAATGAAAGCAAACAGCGGCATGAACGTCCTGCCATAGTTAAGTCCAACTTAAGGTCGAACTTAGTTTGTGAAACATTCCCCTAGGGCTTCATTGCCCGGACATTTCTTTGCCGGGTTGTAATTGTCCGATGTATAATTTAAGGAGTAGTTGTCCTCAAGTTCATTAGATGGCATAATCAATATACAAGAGATTGAATTTCGCATCGTTGATCGCGGTCATTCACCATCTACCGTAGATTGTGACCATAACTAAGCATAAAGCTCATGTTAAATGTGCGGTTTTTTAGTTGACTTTAAAGGTTGTTTGTAACCTGTTTTCTCTCCCACGCATGAAACACATCTCCTTAAATATGCTCAGACAATTGGGTTAATGACCGTCTAAGGGAATTTAGTCGCGGCGGCGTAATAAAAAACAGATATGGAGTGGCAACGTAAACCAAAGATAGGAAAAAGAGTGGGGAGGAAAAGCGAGGGAGAGAAAAAAAAGAGAGGGGTGGATTGAAGAGGAGGGAGAAAGGGACCATATTGCTCCGATTGTCTCATTTTCGCTCGCGTGAACATTGCCAGCACAAACCACTGACCTCTAGCCTCCTGAACGGATCATCGCCCATTCCATTCACTATACGTTACGTACTATAAAGGCTGTATTGTATGACTGTTCATGAATATTCATGTTTTTGCTAAACTCGGCAAAATGTTTGCTTTTACTAAATGGAAAAATTACGGTGGGGGGTTGGATGAAATGGGCATAATGAAATAGGCAGAAGTGATCTATGATAATTCATGCTTTTTATGTTTCGTGTGCTCGACCTATAATCTTTAAATCGCTTGGTAAACTGAGTCCAAAGTTAGACTTGTTTCACATGTGTATTATATAGGCAATGACGAGCTTGCAACCTATTTTGAAAAATTACGGTGGGTGAACTTTCAAAAGTCAATGAGACATGAGGGCTCCAATGAAAGAGCTAGTGATAACGTACGTCGGGGTGGATGTGCTTTTCGTTTAAACAAAAAATGAATTTTTAACGATTTTTTTAAAAAACGTCCATAGGCTAACATGTTAGGCTGCCGACTCAGATCGTGCTCTGACGATAGGGGGCGTTGTGAAATGAGACTAACCGGAGCCATATGAGAGAGGAGAAGGGGCAGAGAGAAGGGAAGGGGGCTGAACGGACATGAAGCGATACGTCACCATTTTAGGATTAGTTTTAACAATTATGCAAACAACATCGAATGTTTTATATCAATAGCAATATATATACTAATTTAATATTCAATTTTTCAATGCTTTGATTAAAAAAGAGCACTTAAAATATCATCGGCTTTTATTGCTTAAAATGAACTTCGGAGTTTTCCTCGCTTTTACTTGCCTACAATTTAAAGCAGCCAGAATGTCTGCATATTACAAAGGCCATGCTTTAACATCGTTCAATGATCATGGTATCTTGGTCACAGGATGTGCTTACCCGTTTGGTGCATCTAATGCCAGTCAAAGTGAGTTAGGTGTTTTTAACCTGATATAGATAACTTGACCCGTATTTTGTTATTGAAACAGACATCAGTTCTTCAGGTTGGCCTGGGCAATCTTCCTCGGTTAATCAGGTTATTTTGTTTTCCTCAACGCTCATGAGCGATGGTGTTTTCTTTTGTTCTTAGTGGAGGGTGCAGGTTAAGCAACAAAAAGGAGTAAGGATTCTTAAATAACCCTGAAAATTGATTGATAAAAGAAAATCATTTCCAACAGTGGCCGTCTTTTACGTTTATGTATAACTAATTGGTACAAACTTGGAACGCCGAGTCGACTTCGTTATCTCAACTAATGATGATTATGTAAAACGATTATGTAGAACGACTGACGCAACATAAATAAAATCATTATCGTTTTTCTCCGTATTCTACGTTGGTCCACTTTCCCTTTGTAGAACGACTGACGCAACATAAATAAAATCATTAAGTATATATCGTTTTTCTCCGTATTCTACTTTGGTCCACTTTGCCTTTGCATTAATCTCCTGTTGATATCTCTCTATTTTTCTTCGCCTCTGTCCTCCTCATTTACGTCCATGATGACAAGGGTACAGTAGGTACTTGGCATGCGATATATACAAACACACCCTTAGGCACCGCGACACAGAAACATATTGATTGCACTCATGAACTAAGACCTGTATACCCTTCAAAGATCCTCCAAAATGGTTCATCCTTCAGATTTGAAAAAGCCAACATTCGATTAAGCCCGGGCGCTTCCAATCTAATGACCCCTTTTCTCTCAGCTCATCCCTTTAAGCCATCGTGATAATGACTGCAATTGAATTTCAGAAGCTGAGTAATTCTTCATCCCAGCTCGTCCGATAACGTGTTCTGATGTTGATGGCGGGTGGGGGGGGGGGGGGGGGTGTTGAATTACCGACGCCGAACGTACAGATCTGGTAAATCCAATTCGTTTATTGTTAGAACAGGTGTTTCAACACCGACGTGTTAGCTGGAGGGGTGTATTTTCTTCCCCCTGTGATTAAAGACACGACCATCACGTCGGTCCCATGTGCGGAGCGTAGAGTAAAGATCATGAAGGGATGCAAACAGAAGGGTCTTGTGACTCGCACGTGGTGATGTACATCTTCACCAAACACAGCTAGTGCACTTTCTTCCACTGTATATAAAGTTCTTAGGATAGAAAATAGGCCGATAATAATTTACCGATGATAATGTCGCTAAAGGGAAAGTCCACTCCAAAAATAACTTACTTTCAATAGAAGCAGAAAGAAATCAGACAAACCAATCAAAAAAAGCTTGGGCATATTCGGATAACTTGTAAGAAAGTTATGAATTTTCCCCCCTAAAATCTTATTTCATCACACCAGCATCCAAGTTATATTGACAGTAACAGACTCTGTTTTTGTGTGGATGCACAAATATATCGAGTTTTTGATTCTGGTAAATCATGAAATATGTGAATTTTGATGACATATTATATGAAATTAATAATATTAGAATATACAGTAGGCCTATTCCGAAAAGAGTATACATTTTTCAGAGTACATTAAAGATTGTGAATTGTCATGCATGCACAATGATACGAATCATATCACCTGGGGAAAGGCATGGGGAAATCAAGTTCTTCGGGTTAAAAGGGAAATTAATGGGATTAAAAAAAAAATGTAAAGCACTTGATACATAGTGGGTCAATGACGTCACAAACTGATAACTAATTCGTTAATTTGTTTAGCGATTTTTATTGTTCCAGAGTTTTTCATGATTGAAAAACTTAATTAAATCTTCCTTATTTAATAGTGATCTGATTTTCCTCAAACTAGTTTTGCTTTTTTCTCTCCTGTTTCTCAGCACATATTGAAAGCATGTTATTTTTGGAGTTGACTTGGCCTTCAATGACGATATCATATGTACGGAAAATTTATTAAAAAATCCGAATACATACTGTATAACATGCAACCATAATATATGCAGAAATGAGAAACATTTTGTCTCAACTCACTACCGAATACTACCTCTCCTTTAAAGGGACTTGGTAACATTGTTCAGATGAGAGAAAATGGTGCTAAGGTACTGACTTCAGTGCTAGATGTACAATTAAAGATAATCTGAAAGTTTGAGTGACAATGGACCATTATTAACGATAAAAATTAGGAAAACTGATCTGGTCGATTCCTTAATTCTCCCAACTATATTATTACAATTTAATTACATTTCAGGTGAATGTAAATCGTTACAAAGCAATGAATTGGCTCTATATACCATTCCAGACATTTAAGTGTTAAAATATTGTTTAAACTAGCTGTCTTATGTCTTATTTTCAAGGAAAAACGGCTGGGAAAATTAAAAAATGGTTGGAAGTATTTATTGTTAATCACTGTTAGAGGGTGTTGCACAGTTACGCCTTCAAAGAAAACCATGAATATATTTGTGGTTAGTGAATTTTCTCAGGATTTATTTTCCTGTTATAGGGTCATTACAGAAGAAGGAATATGATAAGTCACATTTCATACAAAAAATTCTTTTTTTTTTCATCAACCTTCAACAATGTTACCGAGTCACTTTAATGTATGTTGCCACTTCAAAGAAACGACACATCGCTACATCTGCCGCTGAGCACATGATATGGTGCGCACACAAAACATCACCTACCTGACCAGCAGCACATACTTTAAACTGCAGGCAGGCACTTACCAAGTGCTTACTGACTAAATATCAAGCCCACTCGGCAGTGTAGTTTTATTTTCTTAATCTACCGGGTAAATATCATGTTGTTCATGTTTCTCGTGAGCAAATTCCAGTGCCAAAATTCTTCAGCTTGCCCATTTTTATTTCCTTTAATTTGACAGCATTGGGTGGGTGGAGTGTACGAGGATATAGCAGCAGAACACGGCTTAACCATGTTTAGAGGCTTATCTCACGTTACATAGTATGCTGACATTGTTTTAAGTTACGACGCTCAAATCGATGCAATAAGAAACTAAATAAAAACGAAACACTGAACAAATATTGAACGAAACGTAACGCCTTGCGTAGCCTGATGAAAAGTAACATCCGTATATCTACTCGGCTTTCGTCGAGGAGGTTCAACCGTTCTCTATTCCTCTCTCTCTCTCTCTCTCTCTCTCTGTTTTTGTTTCTCTTCACCGCTCCCATTGATCTTCCCCTACTATCTCTTCTCTATTTATCTATCCCCGTGTCCACACACACAAAATTCATCGTATAGTTATACCGTTTTGGGATAGCCATACGATAAAATTGTGTGTGTATGTACGCTTTACTAACAATACGTCGTATAACGAAACTAGGGTCTGGGCATCGTTTCGAACTAGAATTGGGCGTGGATTAACGTGACTGCACACTCATGATTGGTCGGCTGTCATGTCAACCGATCTCCTCAAAATCAGTTTCTTTATACATTTCCTTGTACGATGTTTCTTACCTCTTGTGTGTGGACGCACTGTTTGCTATACGATTCGTTATAAGGCGTTTCTTGTGTTTGGACGCCTTGTTCGCTATACGATGTTTCTTTATACGACGTTTCAGTATAGAGTTTTGGGATAATTTTGTTTGCGTGTGAACACGCTGTAAAGCTCCCATCCCCATCTCTCTCTCTCTCTCTCTTTCTCTCTCTCTCTCTCTCTCTCTCTCTCTCTCTTTCGCTTACCCCTTCAGTGTATCGTCGTATCTCTATTGGTATATCTATCTCTTTGTTTATAGCAAGTTCATTGCACAGTGAGTACTATTTTGGATCCCACCGAATCGGATGCTAGATTGGATTTATATGGGACACCCCGTGGTGGCACGCCTTTCTTATTTACCTGTCATGCCCACATACCAACCCTGCATGCCCTGTACATAACGGGACAAATAGGACAACAGTCGCCAGTCAAATGTTACTGAATGAATGACACAGTTTTCGAAAGCTAGTCAAATACACAACAGTACATCTCACATTTAAAGGTATACTTCTAAACTTAATTTGGATCGTGTCAGAAAATCATTCCGCAAAGGTACCAAAGTCGTTCCGAAATGTTAGACCCAGTCGGATGACAACTAAAACCGAAGCCTGAATTAAATTTTCCCTTAAAAAAAAATTGTATACGTTTTGCTACTTTTCCTTAACTTTGGTTTAACAAAGCCCGCTATGGACAAGAGATGAAAGAACAAAAGTTTCACCGCAGTTAACGGGTGTACTAAAACAGGGTTTTAGTCACAGCACTCCTTTTAAAAAGGACAGGTTTTGCGTCACCCCGATTCCAAATTCACCACAGAAGCTACGAGCACATTTATTTTAAAACGGGACAATTCTATTATTGTACGATTTTGATCTGTAATCAAGACACTAGATAAGACAAAAGATAATGTATGCGGGCACTTCTCCGCCAAATATACATGAATACATAAATCATATATTCGGTCATCTCCCTACACGAATATGTACATATCCGGGAAACTCGTTATTCCGCGAATAATCCTGTACCTAAATGTTGCGAGCGAATGAAGCGAACGAGCGTATCGAAAATGTAATATAGTTATAGCAGATATATATTACATATTTGGTGAACTCGAGACACGAATATAACCATAATCGCGCATCTCTTTGCCCAGAATAATCCTATTTTTGATGCTATGAGCAAGTAAAGCGAGAGCTGATAAAAAATATAATTTCGATATAAAAGATACAATCTACATTCAGCAGCTCGCTGTCAAAAAGATGGATACTATATATTCGGGCACCTCGTACTCCAGATATATTTGAATTTATGCAGTTCGCTGAGCGCAATAATCCAATTTCAAAATGTTGCGAGAAGCAAGGCGAGCGAGGAAAAAATAAACTTGATTATATTTTTAAATGCTCTTTTCATATTGAAATTACATACTCTAGCAGTTCCTAATATTTGGTTTAAATATATCTATGTTTCCAAAACATTTGTTTAAATAACTAGATATTTCTCTAGGGACTCCTAGATATGTCTTACGACACCCTGCATGGTAAAAACACGCTGTACTAGAAGACTACCTGCCCTTGTGCACAGACCGCATGCATGATACATATCAAGTGCTTAAGGACGTGTGTGCCGAGCAAGGGAGTGAACCTATGACCTCCGTATTTCAAGTCAAGTGTTTAAACCACTCGACTTCGTCAGCACACCCTGAGTGATGTCCATTTAAAGGGGAAGTCCACCTTAATGATAAATTGGTTGGTATTCTTTTTTTAAAGCAGAGAAACGAGAGAAACAGTTTAGTTGAAGTTTTAGCATTATCAGATTAAAAGTAGGAAAGTTATGCGTTTTTTTTATTGTTATCAGTGAAACACATATTTCCAACAGTGTGACGTTTCTTGCAAGGTCCTCTCCAATTTTGTCCATACAGAAATGTCATGATCTTCATTTTCTTAGTTATTGAAAACGGAGGAGATTTGAATCATAAAGCGGTTGTATTGAAACATATTTGCAATAATTATATTTAGGGTGCATGATTGAGATTTTAATAAGGCAAAATAAACGTTCATGCCTTGCCAAAAGGATGTTGGTGCTATGTCCGGGGATCGAACCACGACATCTGCATTTTAAGTTTAAGTGCTTAAATCACTCGACTACGACACCTCTGCGAAGACTCGTCTTTCGAGCAACGTTCGGCTTCTATTTAATTTAATATTTGTTTTGCGTTCACGGACAATTGCGTGAAACATAAAAGAAGAGGCAGTGTAAACACTACGATCGCAAAGACTTTCGAAAAATAAACCCAAGGGCATTCAAGATACTCTATTGAATATAGATGGAGAAGGCTTTTGAAAATTCCTGGTTCTTCGAAAGTATTTGCGATCATGATGAATGAATGCTTTCATCATTTTAAAGCTCTTCACTACGCTCTGCAAAAAGTATGCTATGCTATTGGGTCAATGCTCAGTAACATTTTTTCATCCTCAGTTATTCGTTGTGAACATGGCCAAACACCTGTCGAAAGTGGCGCATTGCTCCAGACTTATCTCGCAGACATAATGCCATTAAAATGTAATGTCGTAACAAAAGCCCGCCGATGAATCCACCGGTTAAAATGTCCATTACGCGGATGGATGTATTACTAGCAATCATGCTCACCATTTTTAATGCTTTTTACGTTAAAAAGAAACATACCGGAAGATAAGATCAGAAATTGATAGCCGTATTGAGAGGCACCGCAATCGTTCTTCTACTCTAACGCATTCGCGGTTAAAAAACTTCTAACGTTTCAGCCTGCAGGGAGATGTCCCTATGTATAGTGGAATCTCATTTGTCAGCAATGAAGACTTAATCGTTTGCTAATGCGACTATATTGTCTTATTCCCCCGGGGCGAGAACAAAAAGGAACTAGAAGATAAGGTGGGAAAACGCGGGAAAGGGGATTGTCGATACCGATATACGATATGGGTGATCGTCCGCATTTTTGGCGAAAGATATGCCATTGACCTTTCGTAAGAGATGTTGTCACAGTGGCGGAGTGGAAGGGGTAGGGGGCCTATCGACAAGTATCCACCCCTGTCGCCTTTGAAACTAAACGGACACCATACAGTAAATTGCCTCCCGAAATTGTGTATTTTTAATTGAACCCCCCCCCCCCCCCCACCCCCATTCTTTGAAATTCCCGGATCCACCCAGAGTGTCGAACCGGCACCCGTTCGTGCTGTTATATTGACGTACGTGGTGCCGAAGATGTTATTTTCTGGTCTAGTGGCGTCGGAGTCGGCATCACGTTGTCTCATACACGTCCGAAGAGGATCACTGTCCGGACGGGCATTTCATGACATGTCATACTATCAAGTTTCTATAGGGCAGTTAAGTATTACTTATAGATTTTATAACATCATGTTTATTGTTTACTGCATCTTTAGAAAAATTTTTTTTAATATCAAAGGTCGCGATACATCAATAAAACCAAAAAAAAAATGTGTTTGCTTGAGAAACTTTTGTAAGTTGAAATGTATGATTTATGCTAGCGCGGAAGTGTGATGCGTCTATACAGAGCTATCCGAACATTTAGAAAGCAGTGACACTCCTTGTAAAGGTTTTTACACCCATTTCTGCCGTTTCCTAGAATGTATTCATGGCCAAAGTCAAACTATTCCCGTCGTTATTGTCACCGCGATGTATCAAACACCCACATGCCTGTATTGATTAACACATCAGGTTGTAATTCAAATTCACCACCGGGACAACGTAGAATAAGAGTGATGAGAAGGAGTGCAAACCGGGGGAACAGGAAGAGTGCAGTTACAGTAGGGGGTCTGGTAATATCAGAAGGCAAGATGATATTGCTTCGGAAAGAAGATGCGTATATCAAAAAAAAAAAAAAGAGAGACTTATTTGTGGAATGAAAAAGAAGTGAGATTGAACTTTTAAAAAGTTAAAATTCAAGGCTGATCTCCATTTCAAGGTTCGATAGATTCGTAATGTACATTAACAATAAAAACAGTTTTAAAGTTTTCTTTATAAAACTGTTTTCACAAACTTCGACACGAATAAGATGCGTTTTGCATCCAATTATCATTTCAAAAGGATGTAAACCTTTAACATAAGCTGGGGTACATTATAACTGTTGACTTTAAAATTGCTCATTATTTTTGTGTTTTTATCCATCCAAACGGGGACTCAAATTGAGCAATGATCTAAAAAAAACAATGAATATAGTAGGCTTTATCTTTCATTACCGAGGATTACCCGGTGATATTACCATTTCAATTTCTTTGAATAAGAGATAAAAGAAATATTAGGACAAGAAAAATGCATCTCATATATTGGCATGAGGGCGTTCATATGCATGAATTACTTTGGGTTCGCAAGATGAAGCTTTGCGACAAAAGATGCAAGGAAAGAGACGAAAAATGACTTTGAGGAGCATGGTGGGAGTGTCGTGGCCGAGTGGTTTAAGGCGCTTGACTGTAGATGCGAAGGTCGAGGGTTCGAATCCCGACACGGCACTAATATCCTTTGGCAAGATATTTACCTGCATTTGCTACTCTCCACCCAGGTGTTAAATGGGTACCAGGTAGGATGCGAACGTTCATGTGGTTGGACGAGCAAGTGTGCGCTTGTAAAATGGCGACTGGCTGGAATGCTCCCCAGGGAGTGGAAAATGTGCACATATTGTGTGCGGGTGAGCCTGAATCCGATGACCGGGGTAATAATATATCTGTAAAGCGCTTAGGCACATCGTTGGATCGGTGTATTGAGCGCTATATAAAAAAACGGATTATTATTATTATTATTATGGTGAGGCTGAGGTTGACCGCGACGATGATGAAGAAACGATGAAGACGATGATGACGATGATGATGATAATAATCATGATTATGGTGATAATGACGATGAGGCATGGTGATGATTACCGCGATGATGATGGCGACGGCGATGATTATGATGATGGCCATGCGGAGGACACATGGTGACGATGAAAATGATGTTAAGAACAGCAACCCATTTCAAGGAATTAGATCCTACCAGGTACCCATTCACCTCACCTGCTTCGAGTGTTGCAAATGTAGAAGAAAAGAAAAAGGTTAACAAAAGTAAAAAAGGTAGAAAGAAAATGAATAAGCAAAAAGTAACAATTTTCACCAAATATGAGGAGGTTTCGTGGTCTAATGGATACGTCATCGGACTGTGGATCACATGATTCGCGGTTCGAGTCCCGCCGCGTCAGTTATGTTCTTTGGCACGGCATTAATCTACATTTGCCACACTCGTCTTAGGTGAAGTGACTATGTACCTGACAGGTTATAATTTCTGAAAAGGCTAGAGCGCCGTAATGGCAGCCATGTTAAGGTCAGAGTTATAATTGTCGAGCGCCAGGAGTGTCAAGTCTGACAGAAACGAGCGCTTTACAAGAACCCTGGATTATTGTTATTATTATTATCAAATCAGGTGAAACAGTTACAGAACAAACTGAAAGGAAAAGGCACAAGGGCAACGATGCGTGTATCATTACTACGGAAATCTTGAGCGGGCATTGCATTTTATACGTCTGCTTCCTACGATCAATTCCACAACCCTGGGCGCTTCAAATCCCCTCATGAAAACGTATGCAACTTCGATTCAAGAAAACACCCTTTTCAACAAGATAACGGAGAGACCCGGAAACGGCAGCGCTCGTCGAAATGTCAGAAGGCGAGGATAAATACTCAAGTTACATGCTTTGGGAAACTCAGAAGGTGTTTCAAAAAGACAGCCGGACCCCAACAGCTGTGGTAATATCGTCATCTTCGGTTTGGGTTGTTTGCTTAGCTTCGGTTTCCTACGCGATACATATTTTGTTAAATCTATAGAAATACAACACATCATGGTATTTAATATTGAGAGGCATTACTGTGCCGATGCAACAAAAATAGTAGCGAACATGCCGTACGCAATTTTGATGGTAGGAGCACTTCTGTAACATCGTAGATAAAAATAGATAAACGTACTTATAGATCCGAAAAAACGATTAGGAGAAATATTTAAAAGTCAAAAGTAAAGAATAATAATGGAAAAGGGGATCATTGCATAAATCCATAATATGAATGTTAAACTTGAAAGATTCGGGAAAGAACCAAGAAATTATACATTGAAGATCGGTAAATGTAATAAACGAATGATGATGAATTATGGATGACAACAGCGGCAATAAGAAAGAAATAGTAATTTGCGATTTCATTTGCAATATTATACTGATCGAAATGAATTGATGTAACCATATCAAAGAGAAGAGACGGCAAAGCGAGCGCACAGAAAGTTGGAATTTTCATAGAATAAGACGAAAGCAATATAGATGGAATCAACAACAAACGTTTGAGTTAAGACTGAAAACATGCAAATTGCAAGTGGAATTAAGTATAACAATTCACCAATATTTCAGGATTACCCCCCAAATTGCCTTAGGATTGGATTTAAGAGGCATGAGAGAAAACGAAATATAATAACCAGAATAATGACGTCTTAAATTTAGCGCAAAATCAAAATATAATGATAATAGTAACTGTTTTTACATTGCGCGCATATTCATCCAGAACTGATGTTCAAGGTCCTTACAAAGTACTACGTGTATCATTACCCTGGCTTCAGCCTGGCATCCCTAAGGCACTGAGGGCATTCAGGGTATTATCTTCCTACCAGGTAGCTATTTACTACAACTGGGTGGAGAGTGGCAAATGTAGATTAATGTCTTGTCAAAGGACATTAGTGCCGCGGCGGGACACGAACCGCGAAAACATGTGATTCGCAGTCCGGCGATATGAAATAAAATTAATGTAGCATTGTTTTATGGAAATGACATGATTACTTAAAGAGATTTCAACCCCAAAAAATTGAAATCTAAACGAAAATATTTTCATGTCATTGTGCATACTTTTTCATTAAAACTTTGAGAGAAAAAAATCGGAGTGATGAAGATTGATACACACCACTCCCCCCCCCCCCCACCCCCCCCCCCCCCTCCTCCTCAGAAAAAAGGAATGAATGAACAAATAACAGGATATTCAATGATGCATTTCCGTACGTTGTCATGTATGAACATGTTTTACAAGGTAACGAGATCAATATATCCAGAATTGAAACACTTGAGCAGTGAGCTAGGCTCGATGATTTGAGCACTTACTCTGGTTGCACTTGAAAGAATGTACCACAGGGGTAGTTGACCCCCCGGACGGGAGTGTTCTGGACGGGATACTTGGGGTGATCAATACTCTGACAGAACGTTCCGATGCACCCCTCCTCCGGTCTCCGTATCACCCGTAAGATGTAGACGAACTCCCGTGAAGCGATGAGCCCCATGATTTGGCTGTGGGTGACGGCCCGGTATAAGTACGCCTCCTTTACGAGAGAGAGAGAGAGAGAGAGAGAGAGAGAGAGAGAGAGAGAGAGAGAGAGAGAGGGAGAGGGGAGAGGGGGAGGGGGGAGAGAGAGGAGGAGGGAGAGAGAGAGAGGTAAAGTCAGAGAGATAAAGAGACAGATTGTGTTGAACAGAGGGGGCAGAAAAAGAGGTGTGAATGAGTTGAGGGAAAAGTGGGTCAGAAAAAAGATACGGTAAGGAGAAGAAATGAAAGAAGATACAAAAGATTCAGGAGACAGAAAGAGGGATAAGGAGCAGGGCGAAGATGAAAATGAGACAAAAATAAAGTTGGTAAGTAAATTGCTAACTTCATTATTCCCCCCCCCCCCCCTTCATTGTTTAAGTGTACTTACAAATGCCTCTGGAATATACATAAGTAGAAGTAGTAGTAGTAATAATACTAGTAGTAGTAATAGAAGTCATGTTAGTATTAGTATTAGAAGTATTAACAGTAGTTGTAATAGTAGTAGTATTAGTAGTATAAGTAGTATATAGTAGTAGTAGTAGTAGTAGTAGTAGTAGTAGTAGTATAGTAGTAGTAGTAGTAGTAGTAGTAGAAGTAGTAGTAGTAGTGGTATAGTAGTAGTAGTAGTAGTAGTAGTATAGTAGTAGTAGTAGTAGTAGTAGTAGTAGTAGAAGTAGTAGTAGTAGTAGTAGTAGTAGTAGTAGTAATAGTAGTAGTAGTAGTATGCCTAGTAGAAAGTTTAGTAGTAGTAGTAGTAGTAGTAGTAGAAGTAGTAGTAGTAGTAGTAGTAGTATTAGTAGTAGTAGTAGTAGGAGTAGTAGTAGTAGTAGTAGTAGTAGTAGTAGTAGTAGTAGTAGTAGTAGTATTAGTAGTAGTAGTAGTAGGAGTAGTAGTAGTAGTAGTAGTAGTAGTAGTAGTAGTAGTATCCCTAGTATAAAGTTTAGTAGTAGTAGTAGTAGTAGTAACAGTAGTAGTAGTAGAGTAGTAGTAGAAGCAGTAGTGATAGTAATAGTAAGTAGTAGCATTGGTTCTGGATATATTCGTTAAGAAAAGGCTCAATATGTATCCCATTTTTAAATCGTGTGAGAATAATACAAGAACATTCAATGCAGCTCTGAGCTGTATCCCCCAAATTCATTTACTGACATCAAAAGATTCGCAGAATATAAAGCATTTACTACATATTGACCAGGTATAAATATAGCTTGATTATATTTTTGTAATTTAACAGGTCGTAGTATCTATCAACAAGTGCTCCTTACTCAATCACCTAAAGCCCTTTCCCTGTAAGACTCACTCTTTCCCTCCTGATTTTATTTCATTTTATAAATGTCAAGAGTGGTATAGCGTTCAGGCAGAACGGAAACGAAACGAAGAATATTCAAAGAAAAAAAACAAAATCAGATAACGTCAATTGAATCGACCATTTCATGAGTTTCAGCAAGACAGACTGGATAACATACAAATTTCAATACGTTTTAAAGGTGTCTTTGTGGTCGTCTCTGACGTGTAAAGCAGATTCTTGACCGGCAACGGAATGATTTGTATATGAGAGCCCTTTTTATTACATTACGATTGTTGTGTGTGTGCGTGTGTGTGTGAAAGTGTATGCCACTTTAAAAATAGGAAATGACTTCGTGGACAATTAAATATTCCTTTCTTGTTCAGGTGTTTCTTATCTCAAACATTTTTGACCTAATGCCCATTTTATATGAAGCCATGTATAAGTTATCTAAACATAAAAAAAGTATTAAACAAAATGCATTGACAAATAATACCACGAAAAAGATAATCAATAATTTCATCCATGCACTACAATATTTCCCGTCAGTATTTCTCACCAGTATATATATATATATACATATATTTATATATAATGATAAACATGTACATAAACAGAAAGTACATATCTATTTTTTTTATTTTTTTTTACTTGACGAAAATAGGAACTAATATTAATAACAAATTTGAAAAATGTTAGTGTCACAAGCGAACATGACTGTAATGACCCAGCATGACCTGAAAAACAAACTTTAAAACCGAATTTTTACCATAGGATTATTGCCATCATTATAACAAATAATAATGAAAATATATTTTATAATGACGGTAAAAATAGCATATTTCGTACCTAAGTAAATTATTGTTATGAATAATATTAGCAGAATTTAACGTAACTTTAAAAAAAAAGCAAAGCAGACAGTCTGGTAAAAGTTGTATGATAATCAAAGTAGGGGCACCTTGTATTTTGATAATGCAGAAAATAAACAATCTAAATATGACATTTTCCTGTCAGGATGGACACCATTTTCAGTCAGTAAATGGGCACTTTTCATTGCTCGAGGAACATTTATTGATTCGGGGGAAATCTGAAGTTGATCGCCCCTGTCATCCCGGAAGTGGATATTCGACTTTATTTCTAATAAATGCTTATTTAAATGCCCATCAATGCTTATTTAAATTATTACATAATTATCTGTTTGAAGCTTACATTTCCATAACGTCATGTTCGCATTTTATACTACCGTTTGCACTGAGTTACCAAAATTTGGTACAAATGGAATTTTGCATGCCCTTTAAAAAAAAATAGAAATACATTGCGCGGTGAAGCATGTATGGATTCGTGCAATCATCTTCTGTAAGCATATTTCTTCTACTTTATGAAAAGCAATATATTATTTGTACGCAGTTCATGTTTTTTCACAATTGCCGTTTGTTTTAGGGTTTCGTAATTATCTGGGAAACACTGCATATATGCGAAAGGAAATGAAAGAATAATGGTCGTGATGCATGAATCAAAGTTACCACTTTTTCTTAGAAATCTGTGTAAAGGTATAGCAAAAAAGGAGGACAGCATTGGGGAACTTTAATTTTAAGCTACGCGATTAATATTCTTTCATTTCTCTCAATTTTTTGCTTATTTCAACGAGAGTTCCAAAGCTGTTGTATTTGTAATTTTCCCCACATTTCTTATTGATCAGCCTGACTATGTAGAGAAAATAATGTTCAATTCTTTCTTAGGATGTAATGCAATTTGGACTCTGCAGATTTCGACGCATGCAGTTACCGTTTATATTCTGCTTATAGTATCGGAAACGGACATACAGACATGAACATCATGATGAGAGAGAGAATACTTCACCTGTTTGGATCATACATGGATTACATCACACATGTCTCGGTAATTTTTGTTAGTTTGATTTTGCTTTTGCTTCTTTCTTTTTTTTTGCTTTTTTTTTTAGAGCCACAAATGTCTAAAAAGGGTTGATGATTCTATTAATAACCAAAATCGAAAAATATCTAAACCTGTTTTGTTTTCTTCACATAGATGAATGCATATTAGCGAAGTCCAAAATATTTTCTCCGGCAATAATTTCGTCAAAGACAAGAATTTATTGAGATCGGTTGGATTATATTTGAATTTTAGATAAGGCATTCAAGTTGAACAGGTCGTTGGCTGAAGTAAGAAAATTGATCATGAACAGGTGGAAATTAAGCAATTATCCAAGTCGCATCTCTACTAAAATTGTTTTTCATCCCTGCCCTTCATAATTCCGAGGATCATTTCGACAAATTATCCTGACAAAACATCACAAACACTCTTTCAAAAACATCGCGAACTCCCATGCATGATAGTCAACGGTAAAGCATAAACAAATTATATTCTGAGGAATGAATCGTATCTGGTTATACTGGAACAACATATGGAGGGGAAATTAGTCAAAATGTATTAAGCGTACTAAAACACATCAATAGTGTTCCTTTTCTGTCGCTCACTGTCTAAATGTCATTCAAATGGATGCCCTTTCGCCGAGGGTAATCTACACCGACATTTGAGGCATCACCGAAATCTGATCACCTATTATCCCTGATTTGATAAAAGAAAAAAAACATTTGTAAACGGAGATTCGCACCCCCTCCCATCCATCACATCTCACGTGACAATTGCCTGTAGAAGATGATAAAACTGGCTGCATATTTGACCAAAATATTGACCCCATCAAACGCAGGGATACGCGATGTACGCCTATGTTTCATGGCTCTTACCCCCGGGCTACGTTTGTTCGAGTTGTATCCTCTTCACTCTGCATTTCAAATTTTCATATATTTTCTCCCCGGGCACAAAATATATGGCGGCCCTAATCGATCGCCAAAAGTTGGCTTACACTTTTGATTGTGAAGTGCTGAAAGGTTGTTTGTATGGCAAGTAGAGAAAGTTTAAGTATATCTTCGATGAGAAATTGCTTTGAGCGATTACATACGAGGCCTTCCGATTCATTGCTATTCACATCTGCCACTCCTCTATCCTAAACATATTACGATTCTAACAACACTTGGACTTATACCTTCCCTTCCTCTTCCATTTTCTCGTCATACATCCATGTTGCACATTCTCCCTATCAAACTTTCGATTCATCCCTCATTTCTGTTTCTCTTTCTCGCTCTCTTTGTTTTTTAAAAGTCCCCTTTATCCACTACAACGCGCCGGTCTATAGTGCGCAGTGTCGATTGCCAGTGATCTTGTTTGCAATTGACTAGTGGATGGGAGATCTCCCTCCTCTCTTCTAAAATGTAACAAAATATATTTACTAATATCTTTTTTTTTATTGCGCAGAACACGAACCAAAGTTTTATACGAACATTAATTAAGACAATAAAGAGGCGTAAATATTTGTTTACGAATGAACGCCGATAGCACTTAACAATAACAACTTTATCGCCCCTCCCCCCACTTCTTTCTCTCTCTCTCTCTCTCTTTCTCTCTCTATAATTATATATATATATATATATATTTCTCTTTATATTTATCAATCTATTTATCTTTCCTTTATACATTGCCAACCCACCCGGCCATTGAACTTCAACGAAGGAGTAAGTCTGACGGACCCTACTACTGCACTCGTACCAGCGCACTGATAATAATGACCTCGCTAGTGGTAATGAAGCGCTTTGATCAATGTGGATAATTAAGGATAATGGTTTCGTTTGAAGCCAAGGTGGGACTTCACTTAATATTGAGATATGCTGCTTAACGACGTTATCCTCCCCTTCATTACGATGTAAGTGAGATAGGGAGAGAATAGCGACCCCCGCCCCTTCCGGGACGCAGTTTGGTCAACAAGCTGCAAAATTTATCGCGAAATGGAATGAGTAATCGACGGTGTTTTTTTTTTAATACAGTAAATGTTGTGCCTCTTTGAATTTGAACTCCCAGCAAATTACCAAATCAATTTCGTTGTGTATCTTAAAATGTCAACTCCGGGAGTATAATTTCCACAATCTTCCATTTTTATTTATTTTCGTGTCTACAACTCATGTTGATTTTGTTGTTAGTTAAATGTTGGCGGTCCATGTGCATCACTTTTGTACGGACTGAGCACTTTATGTGGATTTTATGGTATTACAAAACGATCTTGTGGGAACTTGCCAACTAATTTGAAATGTCATTAAAAAAATCTTCCCAAATCAATTAAATCTCGTATCACTTGTCTAGCCCCGTCTATATATTGTGGAAAATCTTCAAATGGCGTTCGATTTGATCATACCAAAGCCTAGGGTTTATTCGAGATGCAGACAGACATCATCCAATGAATTTCAAAAGCATAAAATTTCAGCTATTCCCCTGGGTAGAGAGAAATAATTTCAAATGAAAAATGCCTAAACCCGGGGCCTTAAGACTGATGAACACCGACCCACATTTCGAACTCCAATTACCCCGATTGCCATGCTGTCAAGAGTATGAACCAGTTCTTTCCACATTGTGAAATGAGAAACATAGGCTCGAACATGACACGAGCAATTATGCTAAAGACACATTTACTTGCAAATGCGCCCCTCGGTTTTCCACTTTGAGAACTAACCGCACAGAATAACTTTGGCTTTTCTGAGAGATGTATTGCATCTTTGCCCATCAATCTACAAGACTCCCCACCAAAGTGTATGAGAAAAGCATAAAGTAAGAATAAAGTACATTTTCTCAGCAAGACACGGGCATCGCCATTTTCTTGATTGCATGACGTAACTACGCGGAGTCGTTTATCAACTAAATGTATTTAAATATTTGGATGCTTCTCCTAGTTTGTGGTGCTGAAGAATTTCATTCACCTGCTATTATCCTTTGTACTCCGATTGCCAGAACGTAAATTGCATAAATAGGTTGGTACTGTTCTGGGGTGAAGGTTTCGCATAAATGAAATAGATATTTCAACCGCTTTATTTTAGTATTTTTAAATAAATGAATTACAATTGTTACCCTATTATATATTATTCACCAAACGTAATTTTTTACTTTCCTTTGCCTTTATTGAAAAGTAAAGGTTTTGTTATTGAATGTAAAAGTCTTTCCAATTCAAACTTGGTGCAACATAAAAAACTTATATTGTCATTACGACAATTTAGGATTGTAACCATGGGATCAAGACAATGCTGCCTCACTTCAGCTTGAAAAGATTTTCCCACATATTAGCAGTTATTCTGTTTGCAAATCAGTGAGACAAAACTTCAAGAAAATCATCTCCTTTTGCCTTTGTCCAATCTTTAATACGATCATTTTGATAAATTTGGTCAAACACCTTTTTTAAAGGAAGGTTTTTTCGTGTTTAAAAATGCTTATGATATAGGCTTAATAGCTTTTTTTTTTTTTAACTTTCCCATTTCATGCAAGTTGTTTATGCTTCTTTTACGTGTTCAATTGAAGTACTAATAGGATGTTCAGGGACGACCAAACCCATTTTCCAGATATAATTAAACTTTTATTTTTCATCTCGCCATTAATATGCTTAACCTTTCAAGTGTGTTATTTTCATGCTGTCTCGTAATGTTGTTTTTATATATTATTTTTCTACGAAAGGATATGTTTTTCGAAATGTCACAGTCAAAATTATATATCATCATGTTTGTGAATGGCTTCTTTTTAACTTTCCCATTTCATGCAAGTTGTTTATGCTTCTGTTACGTGTTCAATTGAAGTACTAATAGGATGTTCAGGGACGACCAAACCCATTTTCCAGATATAATTAAACTTTTATTTTTCATCTTGCCATTAATATGCTTAACCTTTCAAGTGTGTTATTTTCATGTTGTCTCGTAATGTTGTTTTTATATATTATTTTTCTACGAAAGGATATGTTTTTCGAAATGTCACAGTCAAAATTAAATTGAATATATCATCATGTTTGTGAATGGCTTCTTGAAAATGAAATAATAATAAATAGTAATAATAAAGTCATTTCTATAGCGCTCTTACGAACTAACTGTTGTTTCACAGCGCTTTACATAAAAAGTTATAAAAGAATCTATTGTTGATCATGGTCAAAGATCATGGAAAATGAAATTTAACAATTCAAGGCTAATAGATTTGTTAATATTGATTGGGCTATAACTGATATGACTGATTGATTTTCTTCTTCTTCTTTCTCTGTTCTTGCGCGAGTGCGTAAACAAATTAAGCGAAAAGGAAGAAAAGTCACCTAAAAATTGCGTTTTATGTGAGAGAAAAATATTTTACTGAATATCCTGATTGTTCATGAGTGGCTTTATCTTGACGGCCCCCAAAATGTGGGATCTATTTTCGACATTGCTCAGAAGTAACGATGCGTTCTACAACCAATCGTAGGTGCAACTCCATTCTGTCCTTTAATGTTCTTATCATGTATTACTGAAGAAGAAAAAAAATAATGTTTTTTAACGCCCTTCCTTCCGGTATATTCTCATTACCTGATTTTAAACCTCTGCATGAAAAGAAGCTTAAATTCCATATTGTTTCCACAAACAGAGAGGTTTTTTAAACCGTTTTGCAAAGTCTCCTAGTATTGAAGGATCAGCCTTCATGCAAGAACAATAATATGAGACTAGGTTCTTCAGGGAGTCGGAGAGCGAAGCCTAATTAGAAAAACGAACCCGCCATTTTAATGGGTGCACACCTAGTTTATATTGCTGATTGCTTCAGCATTCGCCATGGGCTTAATGATGACACCTATGCCGTCACTCAGGGAGAAAAAGATGACTGACAATATTACCAGGCATAAGGAGACGGATGATTCTTCTGCTAAACACAGGGAAGGTCGCGAGTTTGTTTTATGATAAGTCTGACTGTGAATCAATTAAAATAAAACCACCTTTCCTGCCCCCAACATCTTGGAGATCGAGTAAAATTGTTGAATACGTTTTAATTGCATGATACTTAATAATGTATTCTTTGATTTGATACACTCTAGAAACTGAAACGTTAAATCATTACTTAAAGGCATCGTTTAACAATGTTAAATATCTGAGATGCATAGCCCTACGTGTCATCAGTGTCTGTGGTATGGTGTAATATTGAAGCCCTTAACAAATCGCGCTTCAAAATGACCATAAAGTGCCTCAAGAAAGTAAAAAATCTTTGAGTTGCCATACTCTTTTTCCCCAATAGACTGTAGTGTTATGAAAACCATTAGGAAAACGTAGAATTCGATTTCGATTTCCAATCATAAATATCTTGATAATCAGACAAGAGATTGGCTCGTAAATGTCATGGGGTTCCTGACTGATCTAAAGGTTTATAATTATCATTCCAGCATGAGCTAAATCCAGCATTTGTTTCAGAATCTGAGACAAAGTTACCCAAAAACTTTAAAAGGGCCGAGAAGTGACCACTTTTTTCAAAATGGTAGATTAAACTTTGAACATGCTGGACCCCACATTATAAAGATATAATCTAGCAGGTTAAAAGTATCGATCTGACATTTTGAAAGAGAGGTCACTCGTTGGCCCTTTTAAATGGTGATTTAACATTTCAGATTTTAGAGTGGAGGTGAATCGTCAAAAATACGATCACGGATCACTGAACACTGGCCATTAAAAAGAAGAAGACAAAAACATGCCAAAATCGCCTATGTAAAGGTTTGCGGTGAATGTCCTTCCCGAGTTGCTTTAATCATGTGCTTGTGCATTCATTTGGATGGAGAGTATTCAACCAAGTCATGAGTTGACCAGCAATTTCATTCAAAACTAATTGAGCAGAGTCCTGGGCATGAATAAGGACAATTGCTACTGCTTAGCTCTCTGGAATTTATTTATCAAGTTGTCAAATTAAAGGAACCATAATAGGCCACAATATTTTAATTTCATTGAATGAAATGTTTTTTGTATATTTCATTTGATTTATTTTTAATAAATGCAAAAATAAATCTACCTTTAATAAAATATAAAAAAATAAAAAATCAAAAAATCAATTTCCCAAGACTGCAAATATTACTTTTAATGAAGCTTTAAATTACTTTCTCTGGTTGCCCCTGATTTACACAACTAATCTACTACATCATTTAAAGGTTAGAAACTTGTTAAGCCATTTTATCTGGAAATGCCTTTTCTTTCATTAAAGATTGGCTGTAAAGTTTAGCGGGTGAAAATTATTAAGGCCTGCGATATCATCTAAAGGGCATTAAAGCCTGCATGGACTCGCAGGCCATATTGCCTTGTGTTGAATTTGGCTGATTCTGTCAGTAGCAATATTCCTTACACGACATGGCGCCAGAGAAGGTCATTGATATAACCGTCTTATGAAGATATAAAGTTATTGTCGATATGTCGAAGTTTGACCCCTCCCAAACCTGGAGGCAGAATTTTTAACAATGACACTAATGGATGTGAAGGGGTAGGTCAGTACGCTGTACGTACGGCGAGAGAAGGTAAATAAAAAGCTCTGAGGCTCGGTCGTAGAAGAAAGTTCGAGCACTTACGGCGCATACCGCGCGGCGCGTGCATTGCTGCTGTGCCCTATGGCTGTGCCGCATTGAACAGGCCGCGCGCCATCTCAATCCGGTGTGTTAAAATGAAAAAGTGTGCGTGGGAGGGGGATCTTACACTCTTTTTGCAAGTTTACCCAAAAATGTCCTTTTACTTCAAAGATGAAGATGACACTGAGCCACCCTTGTACCGCTTCTTCTTCTCTGAATCTAAATGGCAAATATTACTTATTGATAAATCTGTATCGCGTGTACTAAAAAAAAAACTGCATGATCTAAGGCTAAGCTATATATTATCTGGGAAGAAACAATAACATTATAAATATATATATGACTAAAATAAAAGCAAAACATATCAAAACCTAAACATATTTGCTCATGTGGGTTTAAAGTTTATGTTTTATGTTTTCTTTACAGTTCAATTTGATATCATGCATACTTTTAATAGGCTAATCACTCCAAGCACAGTTTGTGTATCCTTCATCTCTTCATCTGAATTCAGGGTCACTTTCAGATTTTCGTCTTCGATATGTTATTTTATCTGTGTCCCTTACCTATTTCTAGGTTGTCCCGATCAGCATTACGCATTTCTTTGCACAAAAGAAGAAATACTGTTTAGTATTTTTCTTACCTCATTTTGTTTCCGTTTAGTCCATCGCAGGGGATGATAAAAGGCGGTAGGGTGGAAAGGATACCCGCCAACTGTGACACAAATTTTATTCATCAACAAGGTTAGGGCATGAATATCTTCAAACCCGACTAAAATTCGATCTGAACAAACTCAAATAAACCAAACCCTTACAAACCCACGATTGAAGATTGTTGAACTAATAATGCTCTTGGGTATAGAGGGTAAAGTAAATAGGATGTTAGTTTATTTGTCAATCTGCAATAGTTTCTGCCGTGATGTTCTATTTTAGTGTGATTTTGTCGTAATTCCTTGCTCTCAGGTTTTGGAGCACGAAACTGATACTATATTGCCTTCAACGATCCGCGACGATGAGTAACAAAAAGGAATTCACTTCTGAGGGGGAAAACCCTGGATTCTAAACACAACGTCTTGTGCAAACAAGGCAGTTCGTAAATTGCTTTTCTTGCTTGGAGCATAGATATCTTGTTCAGTTCCTGATTAATCTGCGATTAGGCTTTACAAGATATGATGCTACTGACCTACTGTAGCTTTTAATGGATAATCCTGGAGAGTGATCCACCTGTATATTCTGACTATACTTAACAGTGTCTCGAAGACGTATAGTTAACAATAATATTCCATTACGATTTGATAATACAGAAATTTATAAACCAATTACTTTATCAGATTCCTTATTTGTTCAACTTCCTGATTTTTTTTGTTTACTTTTACCAACCGTTTTATTGGAGAAAAACAAATTCATATTTTGGAAGATGATGGATGTGCATTTTTTTTAAAATAGATATATTTTTGATATTTTCATTTTTGCAATAATGAAACATTCCAGTTTTCCTGTAGGCATAGTCTCATGAAAAATAGAATTGTCTTCTGTTTTTAATACATCATCGCTTTGTACTTTAAAACGTCCAACCACAGACAATATTAATCTATACTTCATTGAAATAAAGAGAGTCGTGAAAAAAGCTTTGATTGAAACATTGTAAGCTAAAGATCGAAGATTAACAGGGGAAAATGTAATCTGTAAAGCAACGCATAGGGTTTACGCTCCCATTTCACTTTGTGAGCAAAGTTAACTAAAAGGTTAACCGAAGATACAAGCGTGTGCATCATTGTTCTTTTGGAAATGAAATGAAAAGCTGAAACTGAAACTGAGACTGAATTAACTGAAGGTCACATCTCGAGGTGTTTGAATTTCAAGATGAGCAAAGTAAAAAACAGTCATCATATTTCGAACAAAATAAAGACTTGCAGCCTTCTGATTTTCCAACACGATGGCGGAAGAGTGATAGATGCAACGTCAAACATGTATCCCCCAAACCGAAGTACCGAACCAATTTTAAGATCCCAAAAGACCACCGTACACCTCTATAGCGACTGAATTTCAATGTATTTACAATTGTGGTTTAGTTAGAAATAATTAACATGCAATTGTGAAACATAAATTCTTCTCTTCGTTGTATAACATAAAAAAACAAGAATTGTTGACCAACTCGATGTTTCGTTATTCTTTTCGTCTGTTTGATACTCGATGAATACGATGAGTCATTTTGACTGCACTAATCAAGCCTTTGATGTCAACATCAGTGCTTACGCAAGGTTTTAAAAACAAATGTTAATTTTATTATTTTACATTCACATTTGCATCATTTCCCTCCTGCCTGACGCATCAACATAATCAAAGCTGCACCAGTCGGTGACGCACTCCTACGTCAGGCAATGTATAGGCAACGCGCATGTGCAACAGGCATTGTTAGGTCCTATGCCTACGACATTTTTTGTTCGCACGTTTATCGAATATTATTTTGACATCTATTTGAAACTGCAATGAAAAACAGGTCAAAATTTAAATTTAAAAAAAAGATATTAAATATTATGAAGACAATACAACACTTAATACAGCCTCCGTCAAACCGATCGTGTCATATAGAGAAGTGCGAGAAACTATTCGATTTTGCTCACATTTTTCTCGGGATTTTACGAGCCCGCTCTTTAGTTGTAAATGCACTCTACGGCATGTCACAAAAACATTACAGGATTCTCATAAAAGGTTGTAAACGTCTAAACGATGAGTGAATATTATAGGTTTTAACTAAATCTTAGAGTACATGAGAGCTTCCGAATCCATTGGCCCCGGCGATAGTAATAACATTCGGATTTTGTTTCTAGCTTTCGAGGGGAGCTGGTGGGATAGAAGGATAGTTGTCGGGGCCACCAGGTAGATGCATTTTCATGTTCACCCTCCTCTGTATAAGTCCGCTATAAATAATTCAAGGAACCTGATACCCTCCCTTTTCAAGGCTACCATTGTCTGGAAGAAAACACGTTCGTCGGATTGGCGCGATGCTTTTTGCTAAAGGTTGAACGCCTGCTTGGGGTTGAATTAACTTCGGTCATTAGCACCGCACGCGCAGTATTGCTTCCAGGAAAACACAAACCTTGGTCATGACTGTGTCTGATGCGTACTTCAAAGCTCAGATCTCCCTTTGATGATCAGAGTAACGATATGGTATTATCAAAGAGAGTGCAGAGAGAGAAAGTGCAATAGCACCGAGTCGCCGTATCGACAAATAAAGAAGGTTTTGGAAAACAGACAGGATATAAGGATGTAATTTGGTAATGGGGAAAACCTTTCTAAAACGCCTATAGCGAATGCCTGCTGATCGTCTTTGCAGAATGTATGAACAAGACATAAACTTTCTCTCAGATATAGAGAGGACTTGTCTAGTAGTATTTATGAATATATGGTGACGTATTTATTAATATATGGTGACGCGCATTGAGTGAAATATTCTTGTAACCGTGTATTAGCATAAATGAAGGTTATTCAACGTGGAGGTGTAGTCGCTACTGTTTTATTCGCTTGACTTTCAAATATTGAAGGTTGAGGGTTCAAATCTCAATAACAACCTCCGGAAAATTAATCGTTTGTGGAAGTGTTGTGATCAGTGATTCATTCCCAGTCCGACGCTTGCATCCATTGGCAAGACAATAGCCTACATGGTATACGGTGATTACGTTGATCCTAATCAAATGATTGGTTGATAGCGTACACGTGACCAGGCATTTATTTTGCCTAACACGTAATTTTGATTATGACTGGTCATAATGCCCTCACTGCTGTGTATTATTTGTATATTCACCACTCTCCACTTAGGTACTTGGATGATCAAGAGAGGAGTAGCAATCATGCACAGTATAGCATTAAAGTGAAGCCTACCAATCCCCTAAACACTTTCTTTTTATATAAGGGGCCCTATGTCGCTATACTTTGTCAACAGTACCAAGTTCAGATATTATTTCTAAATACTGCAGTTTAAATATACTCCGGTGCACAAGGAATCAAAGTTCGATTTGGGTTCCGTGTGCAGCAGCTTTTAATAGGGACTTTTAGATTTGCGTGGACTGCCAGGATACGTGTGACGTCCATTTAAGGCAGTGCATTAAAAGGACATCGATCGTAACAATCCACGTCGTCGTTGTGCAAATTTAAAAGTCCCTGTTATCTTGTATTTCCTTCATACTCCCTAGTTGTAAACCTATAGAATGCCAGGCTGAAGTGGGCTTTTCAAATACATTATTATGTTTACCCAAATGAAATCTTCAGGTCTTTGTACTCTTAAAGACGTGGCAGACATGCGCAAAGGTCAAGATGCCCACTAATCATTATTCATCAAGAACTAAAGCCCAATTTCATGATGTGAGGGAGAATTTTAACTTAGGCTTCTCAGAAAACATGCTTTCACGAATTCATAATATTAGTCTCAGAATAGACGCACAACATGCGAGCCGCCATCTTGGATTTTAATGACAGTGGAAAAAATGCGTGCCTACATAATAATCCAAGATGGCAGCTCGCATATTTTGCCTCTTCTCTGAGACTAATATTATTAATTTCAAAGTCATGAAAAGGCACTAAATATCAACAAACATGGTTTACAAAAAAAACTCCAAATGACAAAATAATCTCAGCCATGCATTTTTTTAAAGCATTTTATAGCCCAAAACTTGAACATTTTCAGCATAAATAAAAGAGGAAGATAATTTTCATTGATCGGCGATCGGAATTTATTATCCGATTTCACCTGATCGGCCAACGATCGGCCCCTGATCCGATGGTTGGTTACAGGGTTATCTTGGACCTTATCATGTTTTGTATCTATTAAGTTTTTTCGTCGAATTATCGTTCGGAATAAATGCTCAAACCATCATTTCCAAGGTTACCTTAAACACCGATTACACTAGAAAAAAATATGACTTAATATCGGTAAACGGTTGTCTTGTATCTTAACTAAATTTTGCTATTGTGAACGGGGGGTGTAGGAAATAAATGTTGCATAGGATGTACACAGATAAGAAATGGATACCTCTTCAAGGTGTGCTATACATTCATGGAGTTGCAGCGTCTTGTCCCATTCTAATCGTAATCCTACGGGGCTCGGCAAGAAATATTCGAAGGCCTTTTCCAAGGAGACGTCGAGGACGCATTCGATGCGGTGCCTGAAGGCAGGAAGAAAAAAGAAAAACCGGTCAATTGAAGGACAAATTGAGAGAGAAAGAGTGATGGGAGGACGAGGTAGAGAGGAGAGAGTGAGAGGTTGAGAGGAGAGATGGAGATGTAGAGAGGAGAGAGTGAGAGGTTGAAAGACAGGTGAAAGGTGCGTGAACGAAAAGCAAGTGACAGGCGAGAGAGAAAGACGAAAAACAAAAGGTAGACTAGAAAGACCAGAAAGACAGAGACGAAATACGAGAAGGGGGAGAGGATTGAGATCAAACTAGAAGGACACTGAACGAGGGACCAAGATAGAGAGACAATAGAGAGAGGGAGAGTAGGAGATACAGTGAGACCAAAACGAGAGAGATGGAAAAGGGGGAGGACGAGATACAGAGTGACAAGGAAGAGGGTGGCGAGAGAGCGAGAAGAGAATGGCAGAAATAGATGTAATACAGAGAGAATAGCAGAGTGAGTTGAGAGAGTGAGAGGTAAGGAGATCTAGAGATGATATAGAGAGACCAGAAAATGGTTTTGAGAGTGAGCGGAAAAGAAAGAGAGAAAAAAAGAGCCCCCAAGATGAGGCCGGATGCAGCTGGGTGTGTTGGGTCTGAAAATGTAGGGTAGATAGAAAGAGCGAAAGAGAGAGAGAGAGAGCGAGAGAAAGAGATGGGGGGGGGGTCCTTTGTAGTTCGTTATAAGAAAACAGTTTTAACAAATGGCATGCAGCTCTTTCACCACGATTATATCGTACATATATATACATACATATAGAAGTATCATAATATTAAAAACACTCACAAATTCCAGTAATATAATGCCTAATATATTATGAAGACACTGTAAGATGCATGTCTGACATGGTATCACCTTTATATTCATGTAAGTAATGCTTAAACAAACACCCTTAACATCGAAAATGAACACAAAAGTAAGAGACTGCGAGAGAATATACGAGACGCCATGGCTCAGTGGTAGAGCAGTGGTCTCGTAACCGGGAGGTCCCGGGTTCTAGACCGAGTCAATGCGCTATTGCCCTTTTGTTAGGCATCAGTCTTCGTTACCAAGTCCCCGGAGATGACTTTAAGCCATCGGTCCCCTTGTTACTTACTGTCAAGCATAAAACACATGCTTTCTGGTAAGCAGTCTGGTAAAACAAAACAAACAAACGTGGTATAGAATGGCGACGAAAGAAAAGTCAGCGAAAGACGAGCGAGCAAAGTGAAACTGGAGGAGTTCATTCGAAAAGATGGTTGAGTAGAAGCCAACGATGGAAACTGTTTGAAATGTGAGATAGCTAATGATACCCACAGACTCAGGGATACAATATCATGTTTCGCTCCGGAGATTGAAAACAGATATCAATAAGCATCACTCTCTAAAGGTGAACAAACTCGTTCGTTATTGGGAAAGTAAACTTGTCATACAAGAGGTGAACAGACAAACAGTGGTCAATAGTAAAATGTCCGAAAAACAGATTTTATGTAACTCTGATTTTTAGAGTATTTGTCTACTGAGGTTGGATTTTCCTTAAAAATACAATCTGCCCCCTCTCCCGTTAGAAAGGTCTCTTAAAGATAACATGGTTTATACGTTCAGCTCACGGCATGCGTATATTGATGTTGATTCGATTCTTTTAAAAAGGAACAGAAAAGATCTTTAAAAATCGATTTAATTGTATGGGACACGATTAACCCCTTGCCTCACCCACACACAAAACATACACACACACATACATGTCCAAATAGATTTGTAGCCCTGAAAAAACAGAAGTTGGAGAAATAAGAACAGATTAAAACTGTATCAGCTCACGTTAGATGCCATACAATTAATTAAATTTTTTTTTTCAAACGTACTCAACATACTTGGCCAGATATACTTACATATAACCGTGGAATACTTGTGACTTTTTCGAGGAAACCGTGACGTGTTTCTGAAAGAGAAATGAAAAGCATTAGGATAATATTTGTCTCCTATATATCATTGTTATTATAAGTATTATCATTTGTTTTATTTGTATTATTATTATTATTATTTGTTTTATTTTTATGATTATTATTACTATTGTATTTCTATTATCATTATTATTATTATTGGTTAAGTTTTAATTTTCGTATAAGAATATATTTATACATGCAAATGAACATAAAATATAACGATATTTAATTAAAAAGCATACAGATTGATCGCTCTATTCAGAGCCATTAATCTAATAGCTCTGTTCTTTCTAAAGGTCAAGAATTATAGGGGAACTTGGGAAGCATTTGGATAATATTTATCTCGTATATATCGTTGCTATTATACTTATTATCATTATTGATAGAAATAATAATATTATGGTTATTATCATTATCATGATTAACAATATTAGTATTGGTATTTTATAATTATTACTCATTATAATTCATTATTATTATCGTCATTATTATCGTTATCATATTCATCATTATATCTTATTATAATTTATCAATACTGTTATTCTAATCATCATCATATTAATATTGTTATTATTATCAGTAGAAGTAGAAGTAGTATAATCATTATTAATATTTTCTTCATAATCTTTATTGCTATAATCTAGATGTGTTTCATTGACATTTGCAAGTTCTGAGGAATAGGCAACCTTTTCTTAGGATGGCACGACAGCTCATTGTTTTTGTTTTTTTGTCTTTACTTTTGATTTTGTCCTCCGTTTTTCTCCTCCTAAAGTTCCGTTTTGTTTTACTTAGCTCTATCTCCTGCTTTACATTTCAATAATCCGGTCTTTATTTTTAAGCTCTTCTTTACAGTTGTCTAATAGCATGTCCGGGTGATGTGGAACGTGGTAGTTTAAAGTCGACGGCCGGGCATGAATATTCCAGAATCTCAGCACGCCAAAGCACACCGTGACCATAGCTTGAATACATCAGCCGAAGCGACTTTGCAAAACAAGAATCACGAGAATGGAAATAAAACGAGCAAAACAAAAACGCACAAAGGGAGGGGGCGCCAGAATATATCCAGGGTACGACGTTAGAGGAAATAAGGAGAGAAAGGAGTCAAAGCATAAAAGCCACACTAAAAAAAGAAGAGAGAATAATAAATAATCAATGTTTGTAGAAAGCGTCGCACGCTACATATTGTATTTCGTGTGGTCCAATATTAAAACCCTGTCAGGATCTACTTCAAGTTCATATATGCTTGTGTCTAACCAACGTAGGCAAGAGTGGGATTCGCGGTCAGCTGGCGCCCTGCTCGGCTGGACGGAGGTGTACGTGGTACATCGTCGATATTTCTGTTCTCAGTCTATTTCTGTTATTTCTTTTGGGGGGTATCCTGTCCATCTCTCTCTCTCTCTCTCTCTCTCTCTCTCTCTCTCTCTATCTTCCCCCTCGTTCTTCATTTCCGCCACCTCTCTCTCTCTCTCTCTGAGCAGCTAGTTGGAGCCATACACGGCTGGACGATGTACCATGTACGCATTGTCCTTTTTGTATTTGCTATGTTTTTCCTGTCACCTCTTCTCAGTACATTTTAATCATCCATAATCTGTGTCTTTCCCAATCACCAACATCCAAGCCCCCCCCCTTTATCCGCACCCTATCTCTCTCTCTCTCTCTCACACACACACACACACATACACACACACTCTCTCTTTCTCTATCTATATCTCTCTCACACACACACACACACACCATCTCTCTCTCTCTCTCTCTTTCTCTATTTTTCTCTCTCTCTCTCTTTCTCTATTTTTTTTCTCTTTCCCTCTCCCTCGTTTTTCTTACCCTCTCTATCTCTTAACCCTAACCCGATCACCTCTTTGACAATATCATCTCTCCCAATTTTCACATAACTCCTACTCGAAATTTCTCATCAAACTGCAAATCAATGCCTGGGATATGTCACACATACAACACTCAATTATAATACCCACATCGACAAGCTATTAACGTATATTACAGATGATTTTCATTCCGTTTGATCGATCATCATATTTTACCACCGCTTAAGTTTAGAAATCGTATATAAACCTAATCAGAATAAATCCTCCCTTGGGACAACATAGAGCCATATGGTAATTGAAGAGATTATGTGTATTGCCATGTGAGAGTATCGTGATATGCAATATTCCTTTCGGCGAAGTAGATAATATTTATATAGGAAAATTGCCTGCCATTTGATAATTCATTTGAGGGAAATCACTGTCGGTTTAGCTTCGGTAGCAGGGGATTGGCATGATAAACCTAAAGATGCTTTGCCGATTTAATGATGGGATTGTTATAGCATTTGAGATTTTGAAAGTCACTTTTCCGACATGCCTGCCAGGTAATGTAATTCAAAAAATTTCGTAATCATTCCATCGTAGATAAAAATGGAAGTTAACATTTTTGTTGACGTTCAGGAACACCTGCAACCGTTTCCCCCAGAGCACAAAATCTCGCTTCTAATGCGTTTACATTTTTCATGATATCAAGATGTTTGAATAAATGGTTGTATCAATTTCTTAGTTAATGGAACCTTTTATATTCAGGCAACATGAACACTGCACATTTGAAGCTCTTAAGCCCCACTGCACTATGTATAGCTACTTGCGCCCTCTATATAGCAAACATTTCATCAGCGTTGGCCATTGGTCCCCCATGGATGGTCCCCTTTTTATGTTAATTGAGAGCTAATTGTTATAAGATAACAACCTGTCAGTGACCTTGCAGGGAAGTCTCATTATTCTTATTATTCTGGAAGTTGTTACTAATGCTATCGACTCAAAGAATTTCTTGATTTCAGTGTGGCTCTTGATACGTCACTGTTAATCAATACGACAATTATTGTTTACCTGATAAAATAATAACAATAACACATATAACAATAATAATGATAATAATAACAATATTGATAATATCAATAATACAAATGATAATAAAAACAACTAATGATAATGATATCAATATTAACTAGACTTTAATTCGTCACTTTGACGAATTAGGTGATACGTATGCTATTTTTGTATCATGAAAGTGTGCCGATGATGATCTAATGATAATATTTATAAATACGATAATGATGATATTGATGATGATTTTTTTGGTTTTAAATGACGATGGCCATGATTAAAAGTGGTATAGCGCCCCCTTCAGGTATTCGATAGAGAATTGTAGAATCAGGATTTCAGAAAGAGTCACCCCCATATACGCCTAACACGCAAACTAAGAAAATATTGACATGTCGCCTTTAATTTAAATTTTCGCTATGATGTGGTCATCAAAATGATAAATAATGTACGTTAATCTTGTAGATAATTTTCTTGGCTACAACATATCAAAATTTAGAAGAAAATTGATCAATATTTGTAGAGAAAAAAAATCATTTCTCGTAAATAGGCTGACGTCATAATATGCAAATTCGTATTTTGACTCCCAAGGCCATTTTAATGACGTCAAGATGTACTTAATGTCCAAATGAGATATGAAATCACATCTCCGACTCATACTCGTTCTTAATTTGAAAAAAGTTGGCGGTAAACAAACGTTCCAAAGGGCTATAATGGACTTGTTATAGGCACGTTTTTGCCCATATATGCTATGTATTGCAAAAATCGCGCGTACGGACGGTTATCTTGAACGGACGCTCATTCCGGTATTAATAGTGATGAAGAGATAAACATGGTATCAAATTGTTCGGACAAATATGAGGAATATTCTGTCAAATGTTTTTGCTGAGGAATTATTTTCCGTTCGGCCATGACGAACGAAAACGTGCAAAAATGCGTGTTTTGCGCGAATTTTTATGAAATGCTTAAAATGGCCTAAAACGTATGCAAAAAAAATTTAGGACGATTTTGAGCAATTTGAAATTTTACGCGCGCGTAAACTCGCGCACCTACGCGTACGCGCATTTTTGCGCGCATTTATTGACCTGAAATTGACCGGACGGATATTGATCTTAATCATGATAAATATGAATGAGTAATTACTTTTCGTTATGACGATATGATCATAAGTTGATTTTCACAAAATGGCGCCTGGATGACGTCACGATAACTTTGACTCTCTAAAAAGTCACGCAGTTCTAAGTTAGACTAAGATCTATCATCATGGCAAGTTTCATGATAATGGCTTTATTCAGTCTTGAGATATCCTGCGAACAAATTCGAGGAAGAATAATAATAAATAAATAAATAAATAATAATAATAAAAATCTTGACGAAATCAAAAGGTGATACGTCTACGTACGTATCACCTAATTATAATAATAACTGTATAACATTGATATTACGTTGCGATTTTTCGAATAAACAGACGAACTTAAGCTGGATATATCTTCTGTTTGGAGTCACCGAAAAGGTTGTTAACCCATATATTTCAATACCGAGTCCTTTCTCGCTCTGAACAGATGTAGCATAAAAGCAATGTCCTGCCTGTAACAGTAACTGCTCTTCATCTCATATATCCTTACTTCACTTTAACTGATTTCTAAGATTCATTCGCTCACTTTTGTAATCATTTTCTTACCTTACCGTGTAGGTATTTTTCATACAATATCCTCTTCTTAATCCTTCTAGGAAGCCAGTTATTAGGCCTGCTCTCACATATCAATTAGTGCGGTTTGGATCGCGATGCAAAGATTGATTTTCTTTTTTGGGCGACCATTCACACACAGGGAGAATTCTCGCTCGACGTCAACAACGTCCGAACTGCGCGCTTGGAATCATGGGATTAAATAAATCGACTTTTGATCCTCAATACCATTCACACACACAGCGACCGGCAATCCATCGCGATTATTCTGACGAAAAAAACGCACGACTTACTGTAAATTGGATCGCGATGCGAGTCGTGAAGATTAGTGAAATTATTTTATCCACACATGCACAAAAAAAAAAAAAAACTTGATAAATTTTTAAATCTCACTTTGTTTTCTGTAAGCGTGAACACTTTCTCTTTCTTTATTTCGTCCAGCAAGCCATAAGCATTGTATCTGTCCCTGAAATTGATCAAGCGCAGAGCATACCCATCAGTGGCGGATCCAGGGGGGGGGGGGGGGGGGCCGGGGGGCCCGGGCCCCCCCCCCCCTTGGGGAAAAAATCATGTAAAATCACGCGATTTTTACCTTTTTTGGGGGTTGCCCCCCCCCCCCCCCTGGCGCTCAAGGGGGGGGGGGTGCAAATTAAAAATTTTAGAGGACCAAAAAAAAAAAAAATGTGCTCACTACCCCCCCATGGAGAACATAATTTCACTAATGCAGACCAATTATGTTTCCACTGATGCAAAAGAAAATAAGATATTCGTAATAACCACACATTTCATTATTGTATGGTTGCTGTACCTCTTTACATTTATTATTCCCATCACAATAGGCATGTTTGGAGACGGCAAAGACACAATTCCCCATGGCAATTTGTTTTCGTTGGATACCTCCTCACAATCGAGGAATAAAATTTGATCCACTCAGAAGATAAGATTAAAACAAATATTCCTGAGGCATTATTTACATTTTTCTTCCCTCTTTGTATAGCACAGTACTTTTCGGCGATTAGAATGAAATGGCTCAATTATTAGTTTTATGTCGCCTTCAAAGAAATATTTTAGCTTTCAATTTGTCTACTTCATGTTTCTAGAGCCCTCGTTTAACCCATTGCTTACTGGAACCTGGTGGTCCCTGTGTAAAGCCTATGGGAATAAGACAATTCAGTAGTAAACGGGTTAAGTTGCGAAGATGTATATTTAGCATTTTAAATTGAATAATTTCGACCTGCGATCCTTATATCTGAACGTTGAAACATTAAAAACACAATTCGCTATTTGCCAAATTATAGGGAAGTTATTTATTTTTTTGTTTTAATGTTTATTAAAGTTAATATTTTATGTTTAAAGAAAATGAATGAGACGGTTTCTCATCAGAACGAGCAAAGAGATCTTAAAAACATTTTTTAAACGACAAATTGTCAGTTCTAAAAATAATATATGTTTGTCTTATGTCCCATGGTATTTTAAAATCTATTATTCATTTCTTTAAAAAAAAGGGTTGAAAACCCGATGATATGGAGCAATTTCTTATTGCACCTCCCTTGAGATTCTTCTTGAAATTCACATGCAGAATTGATGAACCTTGGATTTAGGGGGAGAAACCTAAAAATAAGTTGAAGGATCTTAGACGATGATTTTCTTTTCTGAGAAGTTGAAAGATATGCAAGTTATTCGCTTCATATCTGGAAAATACTCAACCCATAGATATAAATTAGCCGTGCATGTTTACATTAAAAAAAAAAATTATCTACGTTTCCTCCGTATGTAAACTGATTTTATATCTTTGATTTTGTTATTACATTAAAAAAAGTAATTTACATTACATTCTCTGTATGTTCAGTGATCTTTTTTTATCGTGGCCCTTGTAGACAAGCTCTTGTTAACACAATATGAAGCTCATGTTATCCGTGTAGAGCCTACTTGAACAAAAGTAATAACACATAGAGGTTCATTCATAATAAGTTAGAGAATTTTTTAATTGCGGTTTTTCTACAATCTGTAATTCATCTATAGAGAGCCGGAAGGGCGTGAACTCTTAGGTAGGATCAGACGCGTACACAGGGGGTGGGGGGTTAGGGGGGTTAACCCCCTCAATTAAAAAAAAAATGAATACTCCGTCCCCCCCCCCTCCCCCCACTGAGTGCAAAATCGGTTGTCGCGATTTTCACGTTTTCGGGGGCAATTTTTTTTTGTAGTTCTTTTAGTACCCCCCCCCCCCCCCCCACCCCCCTGAGCGAAATATCGGTCGGCGCGATTTCCAATTTTTCAAACACCCTCCTTGAAAAAATTCCTGCGTACGCCAATGAATCATGACCATTCGAAAGAGAAAGTAGTGATTTCGACATTTGTAACAACAGTATACACGTACTTAAAGGTATTGCATTATGAATATGTATTGTTCTCGTCGAACAGCTAGGACCCATGCAGAGACAATGCAGAGGCAAAGCAAGTTTTTATATTTCAAAAGGTAGAAAAGGGTGGAGGTAAAATTGTATAATTGCAAAAAAAAAAAAAAAAAACGGGTATACAAAATAATGTAATACAAATAGAAATTAATGTCAAAAAAATAGTTTATGAAATGTAAGGGTCAAGCGGGGCGGGGGATGGATAAAAACAAAAGTAAATAAATGTAAAAGGCAAAGTGAGTTTCTATGGCTGCGAATTACGCGGGCTAGTCGTGGTTTCGCCTTAAGAAGGCTATTATATATACTTATGTCAGAGTAATTGACAAAGTGATGTGATCCATCAATTTAGAAAGTGAGTTGCGAAAATGAATTGTGGTTTAGAAAAAGATAAGTTGATCAAAGCATAATGAAGAAAGTGATTTTGTTTATCACGTGGTGTTTTAAAAACAACCGTCGCATCTTTCTGCATCGTAATTTGTATATTGATTCAAGTATGGTTTAGCTCTAGCTCTGACACATCAGAGTGACATGGTGCTTTGAGAAAGAACGGGTCCATGTTTTTGACACTTCCAAACCGATAACTTTGTCTTCTACACGGTGAACTGCTGGAAAAAAGAAGTTCGATATAGATATAGGAATGTATGGAATACTGGTGATTTGCTTACTTTTAAGGCAGATGGCTTTTAGTAGTGTTTTCCAACGTTCCAACGACGTACCCGAGAGACGTGCAAAAAGTAAGGTCCTTTTTTTTCTTCAAATGCATTGCTTAGAGTGTAGAATTTCATGTTATCAATATTTTTTTATCTTTAATTTGATAATTTCGATAAGATGCATCATCATCCTTATCATACTAAGGCTAGGGTAATAATAATAATACCTAGATGAATGTTCGACTGCTCGCAGTCGAAACGCAGTCGAAAATAATGCCTCCTTTGACCTCATGACCCCAAAATCGAATCACTTCATTCGCTCAGCAAGATACACACATGTCCTGAGTTTGTTGGTAATCTGTTTATCGGTGCTAGCCATAATGATAATGTGATCACGAGTTATTTATGCAAACATAATGAGCCCTGTGACCTTTGACCTTTTTACCTCGTGACCCTAAGATCTAATTGGTTCATTAGCTCTGCAAGATATATACATGACCTACATGTAAGTTTGGCAGGAATCCATCCATCGGTTCTTGAGATAACGCGATCAAGAGCTATTTCTGCATACATAATGAGCCCTGTGACCTTTGATCTTGTGACCCCAAAATCTAATCAGTTCATTAGCCCTGCAAGATACGAACCAATTAGTTTGGCAGGAATGCATCATCCAGTTTTTGAGATAACCCGATCACGAGAACGGGACGTACGTACGGACATACGGACGGACGGTCGGACGGAAAATCCGAAAACATAATGGCCCGAATTCACAAAGCAAGGTTTGAGCTCAGACCAAGGTTTGAGCTCAAACCTCCATTTGTTTCGCCAAACCTCCTTTTGTTCTTTACAAACCAGGTTTGTAAAAAACGCGTAAAACGCGTCATATGACGTACGAAAACCAAGGTTTGAGCTCAAACCTCCTTTGTGAATTCGGGCCAATGACTCCGGCTACTTAATAACAGAGGCATAACAATAACAATGATAATGACAATAATAGTAACAAAAACGGAAATAATAATAATAATAATAACAATGATAAAACAGATTATGCGCACGTCAAGGAATTTATATAGTAACCAGGCTTTATGAATCTCAGGTATCCATTTACTGCACCTGGGTTGAGTGTGGCAAATGTATACTAATCACGTTAATGTCTTTCCAAATGACGCTACAGTGCCATTGCAGGGAATCTAACCATGCATGTTCCTTGTGAAATACAGACCGGTGACTTATCCATAAGAACACTGCAGCCCTACAACACTACCATCAGCTTCTTCATCATCACCATCACCATAAATTAGTTACGTGTGATCCAGAATTTACCTTTACAGAATATACACTGTTGGTCATAAAGGTGGAATAATTTTTTACCCCGAATTTATGGAATAATTTTGACAATGATGTATTTCTAATAGATCTAGATAAAAGTATATATTCCACGAATTTATTGATTGATAAGTTGCGATTGTTTGTTTTGCGTGACTAATTTAGCATGTGTATGCTACCATGATTATCAACAAGGGGACCTACGTCTTGAAGTCATAACTGATATTAATGAGTAATGCCTCACAAAAGGGCACTAATATAGTACATCAACACAGTTTTTTATCCTGGGGCCTCACAGTTACGAGACAATTGCTTTGCCACTGATTCAACTTTCCGCAAAGGGCGCTAGGGTACGGGGCAGCCCCCACAAATACAAAAAACATCGAAAATGCAATAAATTATCAATAATTCATTGCATTTCCCCCAGGTCCCCAACAGGAAAAATTCCTCTGTACGGCCAAGCATTATGGTTTCAGGCATGACCACACAGATGATTTTTTCCTGTTTGGGACCGGGGGGGGGGGGGGGGGAATGCAATGAATTATTGATAATGTATTGCATTTTCTTTGTTTTTAGTATTTGTGGGGGCTGGCCCGTACGCGTAATTTCTTTTCTCCCACTTGAGCTTCAGACACCAGTACGAACTCATTTGCATACAGCCAATCGATCAGAGCTCATCTTGTCAATAACAAGCTTACGCGTGCTAAAGATTTTACGGATGCGAAATTCGAACGGTGATGCAAAGCTCTAGCCCGAGCTCTAGCTTCACACACACAGCGCATGGTGGGCGTGCATAGGCATAGGCTTGCAAATGTTTCATTTGTGCTCTAGTATCTACCTTTAGCAAATTTATTATAGATCTACACCTCTAATAATAATATCAGCTTATGAAATTGCTGTGAAAATGTATTACTTAGCAGTTAGCACTAATTCAAAAAACAAAAAATAGAATTGAAATCGGTCAATGCGTTAGATTTTATACCATTTTTTTTTATATCGCAAAATTACCGAAAAACCTGCCAGAAATGGTCAAATTGGCAAAATTCGACAAAGTTTACAACTTAATTCATCACTTTCTTGGAAACAAATAATAAATTAAATTATCAGACACTAAAATATCATCTTTGTGGTAAAAAAATACAAAAAATAAAATTCATATATTTATTACCGTTTTGAAAACAGAAGCCAACAAAATAAGTCATTTTTGCAATTTTTGGGAATCTGCAGATATTGTTTGTTTGATTGATTTTATTTCTGCGTTCAAAAATATACAAATTCAAAGTCAAAGTACAAAATTTCGAACAATAACAAATACAATGAATACAATGTTTACAAAAGTAATTAAATGAAAAATCATGTACAATTATATCATTCGAAAAACATGTAAGAAGCATACAATAACATAAGAAATATGAAATATTTTCAATAAATTAGAGAGGTAATTTGGAACGCAGGAGACCACCATCGTGAGCGGTTAGGCTGGAAATGGATGGCGGCCTCGTAAAAGAATTGGCGACATAACTCTCTTCGAAAAAACTGAGTGACCAAGAGGGTGCGGTGCAAGTGCAGGTGCAGTGAGCAGTTGCATGATAAAGAATAATTAAGTCACGGTTTTGTTATACTAATTTAAAGAGGGGGGAGCATATGATTGTATTATTTGTCGTTTAAGTGTAGCTTTTAAGGAGTAGATGGTTGAACAAGACTTTATGTTGTCGGGTAAATCATTCCAAATGTCCGGGCCAGAATGTCTAACAGATTTGTGTGTTATTGATAATTTGGGGTTTGTAAGATGGAAGTTTCCAGATATGCGAGTAGAGTATGAATGAACGGAATTATTAAACCTAAACATGTTATCAAAGGATGGTGGAAGCAGATTATTAATGTACTTAAACATAATAACTGCTACTTGAGTAGTGTTCAGATCGAAAATTTTTAGTGTTTTAAGTTTATAGAATAAAGGATCAGTGTGAGCTAAGAAATGCGAACCTGTACAAATACGTATGGCTTTCTTTTGCAGTTTGAAAATAGAATTAATTTTTGTCGAACCACAATTTGCCCATACACTATTACAATATGTTATATACGGGAGAACTAGCGAATTATATAGTAGGAATAAGGTTGCATGGGGTAGAAGAAACTTTAACTTGGAGATTATTCCAATACTTTTGGAAATGCACATTGTAACTTGGTGTAAATGATCATTCCAAGTCAAGGCTTCATCTATAAGGACACCCAAAAACTTGGAATTAGTTTTCTTCTCTAGTAGCATACCATCGATTTTAATATATATAGGTGTTTCTGTATTATGAGAATGATGTTTAAAATACATGAAATGAGTCTTTTTTGTATTGAGTGAAAGTTTATTGGATTTAAACCAATCGGATACTTTGTTAATTTCATAATTCAAAGTATTGTTTAACATATTAAGATCTTTATGGGAATAAAAGATATTTGTATCATCGGCAAATAAGATAAAAGAAAGAAGGGGGGATGTATTGATAATATCATTTACATAAAGAAGAAATAACAGTGGACCCAAGATGGAGCCTTGAGGAACACCGCATTGAATTAAAAGAGGATCAGAATCATAACTATTAAATGTAACATATTGTCTTCTGTTTGTTAAATAATCTTTAAACCATAAGAGTGGCTGACCCCGAATTCCATAATGACTGAGTTTGGAGAGTAGAATAGCGTGATTGAGCGTATCAAATGCTTTACTCAAGTCACAGAATATACCTATAACATGCTCTTTGTTAGCTATGGCACTTGTAATTTTGTCATAAATTTGAATTAATGCTAAGTCAGTTGAGTAATTTTTTCTGAAGCCATATTGATTTGAATTGAATATTTTGTGTTTAGTGATAAATTTGTGTAGCCTATTATGAACGATCTTTTCTAAGATATGAAAAACTTGTGAAAATAACTAGTCCGCCTAATTAATATGCGCATATGTAATCAATCAAAACCGAACATGATACATCAGTGAAACCTTTGTATATCAGACAGGTATGGAAATATATTTTATTTGAAATTTTTAAAAAAATCATGAATATTCATCAAATATGCAAATAAGGTCATTTCAGCTAATTATATATTCGCGCACTCATTATGCAAATCAAGGAAAGTCAAATTGTTCATTTTTTGGGGCATTTTTAAATCATATATTCATAGATCTATTATTTACACCAGATATTAACCATAAATTCCAAATATGTTTGCAATGCCAATAAAATATGGCGATGGAAATTGCTTGGATCACCGTCACAGCTATTTCCGTATGTGTTTCACAAATTATTCAGAAAAACCGATCATATGATAAGAATTTGTAGCCTTTCAGCTACATCACAGTATATTTTTCTTTTTAAAAAATGTCAGATTTGAGGATTTATGACGATTTTCCGAGAAACCATTCAACAGGCCATAACATTCCACAGGGACTGAATTTCAGAGTACCAAAAAGTTTGGTGATTCAATGAGTAAAACACATGAGGATATTGCATTTTGTACATTGAGGTGCATTTTCACCACGCAGAATAGCAGCGCGATTAAATGGGCGATCAGCGGGCCATGTCACACATGGCTGAAAAGACAATATTCTTATTAAATAATTTAACATATATCCCACATGCCTATAACAATGAAACTACACAGAATTGTAGTTAAAGGTATGCTTGAAATATATGTGAAATACAAATTTAAAAATATTGTTTAGTTTTTGTTTAAATACATTTACAAAAATTGCTATTTCTACCAACTGATTGATGTTGTGTGTGTGTGTGTGCGTGTGTGTGTTCGTGGGGCAGACTGTGTGCACAGGCAGTATGATCACCATAATACTAGTATTATCTAGATCCCTCAGAATTAAAACTGTTTTTCTAAAAGGCCCACAAAATAAAGGTAGAAAATGCAGAGGGAAGTGAACCAAGTTTAACTACATAACCTTGTCATGTCTTTCCCCCCCCCTTTTTTTTTAAAAACCATCACATAAACACAAAAAGTAGATATCTGACCAGCTTGTACATTATAATACACCTCCTTTCAAATCGATTAACAAAAAATTAAATTGGGAACGCTGAAATACTTGTTTGGTTTGTTATTACAACATTGTTACTAGCTGTTAGAAAATATTACAAATGTGCTGTTTAAATTTGTATGATATGTTTGAAATAATGTAAATGAAAAAGGAAAATAGAGTTTGTTAAAAATGTTATGTTATGACCAATAAAGTCATTTAATACAACGAAAATACATTAATTATGACTACATGGCCATTTTTCATGTAAAAGTTTTACCTCTTTTTCAGACGGTGTGTACATGGGTTGCTATCCTCAAGAATGCTTGAAAGTAGGATATTATGAGGTCCTCTTAGAATCGACAACACCAGACTCTTGCATAGCAGCATGTACAAGAAATGGATTCAAAATTGCAGCATTGTATAACAGAACGGAATGTGCTTGCTCATGTGAGCAGAGATGTCCGTTCACGCTGCCGGACGAGTCTTACACAGAATCTTACTGTGGCTTACCATGCAAATATGACCATGCAAGATTCTGTGGTGGTTTTATTGGAGCATCATTTTTTCTTGTTGGTAAGCCTTTAATTCTGACATGCTGATTAATGTGAAAGTGAAGATTTAAACAGTTTTAATTAAAATTGTAGATAGAAAATTGACTGACTTCATCAGAAGAACATCCCTTATGTTGGTTTTAAATGTTGGAAAAGTCTATTTAAGGCTGTTTATATATTGTGTTTTCACCAGATGAACAAAAATGTAGATAGGAATAACCTTTGCTAATTAAAGACGATACAAACAGTGCCAACATTCTCCTATATGTTGTTTCAAATTATTCTTTTCACCTTGTAGTCAAATCGGCAAAGACATGGGAGAGGAAGTGCAGTAAAATGACCACTGATGGGACTGATGGTATGTATGCGATCAATACCTTATTTTGTATCATGCAATAATTTCAGTCAAAGAGTTAATCGATAAATATTTATCATTTGTGAAATTACACATATTTGTTTTCTTCTTCATATTTGAATTTTGCAACTGGCAGCCTTTTAATGCAGCCCATTTGCTCTGTACAAACTGATGGCTTCAAGTTTCATTCATATAGAGAGAACCCCAAATACCTGTAATGCCTATATAGTATATATATAAACTCTCTCACCTTTCGTTTTTTTACTAAATGTTTTCACCCTGAAGTTAAATTTGTTGACACATCAAACGTTTCCTGCAAAGGAAAACTCTATGGCAAAAGTTATGGTAGCCCTGTTGCTATCATTATTTATATAAGTAGTATATCAATTGTTCTTATTTTCATAATTATTATTCTTAATATCATTATAACTATTGTCGTTATCACTAATTTTGTTGTTATTAGTTATCTATTTATCTATTCATTTATTTACCAATTTATTCATTTATCTAGGCCTTCCTACTGTCGAAGCCCCGGGTCCATCGGTTCACATTGCCATTCCAATCTTCATTCCGATCGCCATTTCCCTGATCATTATTGTTGTAGGTATTCTGATATATCATCGCCTTTCAAAGCACACTGGAGAATCGCCTATCAGAGTGACGGAGGGAGCTAATGATCAACACCGAGATAGGGGCCTTCGGGATAAAAGCGATTCAAGGAGTAATCCTTCAATGAAGAACCGTCTTGAGACCTTGGAAGGTGAAGTTTTTTACGAAGATCCTGGCAAGAAATTTTCTTCGGCAACCACGGCTGATTCTGAATTATCCAATGAGTACCTCGGCCCATTCCAGGGCGTCCCTTTGAAGAACAGCTCGTCGGACCCTGACTACAACTACCCAGAAATGCCAGATGTAGGCCTGGTCCAAGCGCCATTTTCGGCCAGAAGGACCAACGAAGATGGTTACATTGTCATGGATCGTGACCCACAAGGCAGAACAACCGCTGGCTCTAAGGTGTACTACTCTTCGCGTATATCCTGTTCACAGGGTGGTATGGGATCCTCAGAAATCCCCGGCAGTGAAGGATCCTTCTCTTTGCGCATACCTAAACCGCTTATGAAGGAGGAAAGAGGGTCTGTAGAAAACCCCGACTCCCATGTGTATTACTCTGCAGACTCAGTGACTGCTTGTGATGATAACGAAGATGGTGCTTACATCATCCTGGACTAATTGATCATATTAATCCAGTGAATTCTTGATTGGTTTTTCAATCACTTATCATTTTCAATCATTAATCTCAGAGAAATTTTAATCTCATATACAAAAAAAAAAATCATTTGGAAGCATACCCACCTCTCCGCAGAAGCAACACCCTATAATGTGTAGTGAAATTAAGTACTGTAATACGAGTCGTATTATTTTGTCGGGATAAAAAAAGAATTCGGTGATTTCATTAGATCATCGTGATTTTTACTGTTCTTTATACGATTACATTTTGTAGAATGCCATCTCACATGGCACGGCAAAGAACGCACCAGTCACCATGGTTACTGACGCAATCCTATGCCAGCTTAATAGCCCCTCGTGTTATGACAGTCAGACCCAGACGCATGTAATATTTTCGAAAGACACTTTAAAGAGGAGGAGTTGGTCAAATAGAAAAAATATCAATATGTAATAAATGGTTCGTCTGATTTATTTCCATCTTCAACTTGCTCTCTCTCCTAAGCTGTTTTCTTCTTCTGTCCTCACCCCCCCCCCCCCCCCATTCTCTCTATGTCTGTCTCTCCCTCTTTTCCTTACTCCATTTGTTTCTTAGTGGGCGAATTTTATTTATTTTGTGTGGGTTTACGGTGTGGGTGCGTGTTGGTGTGTGCGCGCGTACGTGTCGTGGTGTGTGGGCGTGTGTGCGTGTATAATATGCGTGTTTGTGTAATAATAATAATAGTGCAGTTCTTATAAAGCGCATAATACATTTGTTAACATCTCTACACGCTGTAGGAAAAATGAAAAAGAAAAAGTAAATACTAGTAAGGAAAAAGAAGAAAAAAACACTGCATGGTAATATTCCACACAGAAGGACCTGTATGAAGGATTTGTTCACCTCTTATTAAAGAGATACGTTTTTAGAGATGTCTTGAACTTATCCATGGTATCCGCATGTTTAATATTATAAGGGATGCTGTTCCATAATTCAGGGGCAGCATGCCCGAAACTGCGTTTACCGTAAAATTTAGTTGAAATGTGAGGTACAACATGCAAGTCCTTCTGTGCTGACCTCAGACTTCTCACTGGTTGGTAGTTTGCAAGGAGGTCTGAGAGGTATGTTGGAGCTATTTCATGAAAACACTGATACACAAGTAACAAGATCTTAAACTCAATTCGTGATCGGATAGGCAACCAATGCAAGAGCGGTAATATAGGTGAAATTGACTCATATCTTTTGGTCCTTGTCACGAGTCTTGCGGCAGAGTTTTGAATAACCTGAAGTTTCCGGATCTGAGTGTCTGGTAAACCATACAGGAGGCTATTACAGTAGTCGAAATGACACATTACAAATGCATGTACTAATCTTTCATTAGTCGCTTTGTCAATATAAGGTCGTAAGCGTATCATAATTGTTCCAATTGAAATTAGAAGATCTGATAATCAGATCAGTGACCCTGTCACTCCGTCACGGCGTAAGATGAAACTTACGCCGATATGTGACGTACAAATTATGACAGCATGTCAGTCTGTTGAGGAGCTAAAAAGAGAAGGGCCTGACATACGAGGACCTTCATGTTCTCTTTCATGTATTTGGCATTTGAAATTTTGGTGGTTCATAATCACAGCAACCAATCCCATTCCTTATCCTTTTTCTCCCCCCTTAAAAATTGTCGTCTTCTGATTTGTTTTCCTTCTCTCTCTCTCTCTCTCTCTCTCTCTCTCCCTCCCTCCCTCTCTCTCTCTCTCTCTCTCTCCCCCCTCTCTCTCTCTCTCTCTCTCTCCTCCCCTCTCTCTGTCTATCCATATATCTATCTCTCTTCCCCCACCCTCCTCCTCTCTCTCTCTCACACATGCTCTCTCTCTCTCTCTCTTTCTCGCTCTCTATCTCTGCGTATCCCTCTCTTTCTTTCTCTCTCTCTCTCTCTCTCCCTCCTTTTCTCCCTCTGTCTTACTTCTTTTCCTTCGTCTTCGTCTTCTTCTTCTTCTTCTCATATGAACCCTGTGTTCCAATCGATAACATAGTCAATGGACCTTCATAGGCTGCATTCGAGTGCATTTACATGTATATGTACAGGTTCAAAAGGAGCACTTAAGTATTCCCCATCCCCCTTCCACTACGCCCATGTGAAACAAGCAAGGAAACATGGGAATTCTTAATAGATGTAACCGAGAATGCAGGGTCTAATTCCATAGCACCTTTAACATGTTTAACATTAGAGCACGACCTAATTTTTATATTGAGGCAGTCGAGTAGTACACAGGTCCTCAGGGGGCGTAGCGTAGGCCTCACCACGGGGGGGGGGGGGGGGGGGGTCACTTTAAGTAGTTTGTCAAACTGTGGGAATAAGAACTTATACTTTCTGGTGGATTTCATGAGCCTGATGGAATCGGTTAGATGAAAACGGTTCCGAGCTAAAAGCTCAAGAACTATATTTTGTTTATTAAAAAGTGCGTGGTATTTTTAGGGGGTGCTTTCTTGATTGCAGGGGGACGCCCCCATCTCCCTGGTGCTACGCCACTACAGGTTCATCCATGTCAACTTCAACACCAAGGAGAAAGAAGGTAGTGAGAGATATATATCCCGAGGCCAGGTTGCGGAAAGACTCAAGGATCTCACATCTAAGGGTACCGCGAACAATTGGATAAAATCATTGTCCTCATTTCCGTTCAATTTAAATTCCAGAAAGAGGTCAAAATCATGGTGCAATTTTATTTCATAAAACGTATGGGGATAAAATAAAGGTTTCCTGCCCTCTTTATTCTAATTCAATTTGTCATTAATAAAACATGTTCCAGGCAGGACTGTTAACTTATATTGTTGTTATATGATCCGCCGAAGATTATCAGAAGTTGGACAACGTAAAGTGCCGGATGTAGTAGTAGAAAGTGCCTAATACATGGCATGTGTACTCGAATGTATATGGGAATGGGAGTCATTGTCTACTGTACCCAACAGGAAAAATTCCTCTGTAGGGCCATGCATTATGGTTCAAGGCATGCCCACATAGAAGATTTGTTTTATGTTGGGGGTCGGGGCAAAATGCAATGAATTATTGAACAATTATTGCATTTTCTTTGTTTTTTGTTTTTGTGGGGGCGTCGACGTACCATCATGATACATTGGCTAAGCAATGGCCTCGTTACTGTGAGCCCCCAGGATCGAAACCGTGTCGATGTGCTATATTAGTGCCCTTGTATGAGGTATTAATCCCCATTACTGTCAGTTATGACTTAAGGACGTAGGTCCCCTAGTTGATTAGCATTGTAGCACACACATGCTTTAGCAGTCACGCAAAACAAACACTCCCCAATTGTCATTCAATAAAATCTGAGAATGTATACTATTATCTAGATCTATTAGGAATAAATCATTGTCAAAATCATTCAATAAATTGGGGTAAAAATATATATTCCACCATTATGACCAACAGTGAGGAAACATGTTTCAATCGTTCGCAGCTATGTAATGGTCTGGTCGGACTTTCCGTTATTTGTATATTTACAGCAGCAAGAACTCATTAAATAATTTCTTCATCTTCAGCCACCCCTTTTAATCCATGATATATAGCTACAGCCTATTAGCACTTGCTGTGGACGAGATTATCGCTATAGATTTGAAGCAGAATTAGTGACGAACGTTCGGGAGATGGCGTGCTATCGTTTTGAAATGTGTTGCTTTGATACTGCGCGAAGAGACATTTTGTTTTGCAAGAAAATTCTCAGTAGCCATGTTGGTCTTTGAGAAGAGAAGGCGGTTAAAGGAATTGTGCAGACAAGAAGAAAGAAATCATAACATACGAAAAAATATTTGTTATAATGTTGATAGATAAATCAATGAACAGACACAGGCTGAGATGAGGAATAGACGGAAGGGAAAGAGGAGAAGGTAGCAGGATGAAGGAGGAGAAACACCCCCTTCCCGAGAAAAAAAAGTCCAGACAGTCATGAAATAGTCCAAAGGAGATTGTGTTCTTGAGACATACACCCAGGGGCGTACGCAGGGGGGGGGGGGGGTTTTGGGGGTTCAAACCCCCCCCCCCCCCCTTTGGTATTTTAATGTATGTAAACCCCCCTAAAAAAACCTAAAACCTCCCCCTTTGGCTCTTTTATTTATTTTTTATTTTTTGTATTTAAAAAAAAAAAAAAAAAAAAAAAAAAAAATTATACCCACGGCTAACCTAAATAAGGTGACCTTACCCCCCCCCCCCAACGGAAAAAAAATGTCAAATTTTGAAATTTTGAGACCCCCCCTCAAAAAAAAAAGTGTCCGCTTACCCCCCCCCCCCCCCCCCCCCCCCACTGAGCGACTTTTCGGCCGGCTGAGTCGTTGCGATTTTTTTTTGACCTCCAAAAAAAAAAAAAAAAATGTCCGCTTACCCCCCCCCCCCCCCCCCCCCCCCCCCCCCCCCCCCCCCCCCCACTGAGCGACTTTTCGGCCGGCGCGATTTTCAAATTTTCGGGAGCAAAATATTTTAAAACCCCCTCCTTGAAAAAATCCTGCGTACGCCCCTGCATACACCTGTGGGTTATGTTTGAATAGGAATACACTTTGTTATCGTTTTCATTTACTTTACAAAATTATAATATTAATTGGTATTTTTATTATTTGCGTTGGACTTACCGTTGTTTTGCTGACTTTCCAATCTGTTCTATCACTGTGCATCTGTTCTACCATGATTCTGGCATCCTCAACACCTTTCAAATATTCAGCATTATGTAACGACGTCATGGTTTAGTATCGACACTGCACTGCAAAATGAGAATTTGAAGAAGAAAAAAGGCAAAAAGTTATATAAGTTCGGTGATTTTCTATAAAAGTCTAACAGTACTTTAATATTACTCCCTTCCTTCTCATGGTTTCTTAATGATTCTTCTGATGTTTTTTTCTTTCCTCTCTCCCTCTCTCTAAATAGCAGACACACGCCATCACACAATCTCTCTCTTTCTCTCTTTCTCTCTCTCTCTCTCTCTCTCTCTCACTCTTTCTATATCCTCTCCTCTCTCTCTCTCTCTCTCTCACTCTTTCTATATCCTCTCCTCTCTCTCTCTCTCTCTCTCTTTCCGTCCTTCCTCTCTCATGTTTCCCCCTTTTTCATGTTGATCTCTCTGTCTAGCTCTCTCTCCCTCTCTCTCTCTCTCTCTCTCTCTCTCTCTCTCTCTTTACTATCAAATTCATTTTTTTTCTCCGGTCGGTACCAGTTACGTTTACATTGCATGTGCATTGAATTTAGGACATGTAGAATGAAATCCGTTCTCAATATGAGAAAATGTTCTTGGTCTTTTTATAAAATGATTATTTTTCGAAATAAGTATGGGTATGATAATCGGGATTCGAATTTGATATATTCATTTAAGAGATAAATGACTAACAGACTAAAATAAATGAACATTTGAAAGTACAAAATTTGAAATTTCCTGCAAATTTGCTCAGCTATATCTGAAAAAATATTTTATATTATATAGATGTTCCATTGTTCTGCTAAACTGTTTGTGAAATTATGTTATTGTTGAATATTGCATAAACACCTCATTAGAGGCAAAGAGAAAATGAAAAACATATTAACAAGTTGTCTGTGATTGGGATAAGATGCTATCAAGGACACAAACCATACAACAAAAACATACATTTAATAGCCATTTATCCGTTTGCTTCTCATATCTCCTCATTTATATTATTATCTCCAAAGATCTAAAGTTCTGCCATGCGTGACTAATTCATGCATGTTTGTTATATCATCTTCATTGCGAACATTGCTGTATGCCTAGGCGTGTCCACTCAGGGAAATCTCTCCTCCAACATTTAATGAAAAAAGGTTCATGGTTGATTTACTCAACGCTACACAGGCATCAAGATCTATACACAGGGATCGATAACTATCCATAGCTTTTAAATGCACCCCCCCCCCCCACCGAACTTCTTTTTGACACTCTGGATCCGCAACGTTCTTGTTATATGCACAGGAACCCATAAAGTTGAAATGATATTTTGTTAACTCTCTTCTTGAAAATATTATTCAATTATATTGGCACAATGATTTTTTTTTACACTGTTCTAATCATTTTAGTTGAAACCTAACTTGTCGCCCTAATTATTTTCCTGCAACCGGTCCTCTAGCCCTCTTTTATACTAAATTATTATCTTTGGTCGTCTTCATTTTTCAACAAGTTTGTCGATTATTGTCAAGTCCGTAACCGCCAGGGATATCGTCAGAGATATAAAGAAAGGTAGTGGTGAAGTTAAGGGATGGAATGAGATAACCGGTTAGCTGCAATTGACCGGAAAGCAACACTTTTGTCGCAGGAGCATGTACAACCCGACGATCATGATAACTTTTTGTGTGTTTGTTAGTTTCTTATTTCTTTCTCTTTTCATTTTAATTTCTTCCTTAGTTGTTTGTTTGATTGACATACATTCGTTCCTGCGTTCCGTGGTTTTAAATCTCATTTCACTTCTCATTTTATACATTTTGTCTTCAGAAAAATGTTGTTTTGTCAGAAAAGTTGTTTTCTTCTATTTTTTTTTTCTCATAAAGAAGCCCTTAATGCAGGTTTCCAGTTCGCCCACAACATTTCCAGCTACTCAGGATATAAAATGCTAATATTCTTCGGATAAGCCTTGAAGGTTTTCCTTTTCTTTTTTCTGGTCTCAAGTATCATTGCTGAGGGACGTTCTTCTTATATTCCACAATTTTACCAGGTTTCCTCAATCCCTAGTGTAGTATTGCGGCCCTTCCAAGCTAATTCTTTGAATAGTGACCCTGGACGGAATACCTAGGGTTCTAAAGAGAAAAGAAATATCTGATTGTTCATCTTCGCTTGTTGTATCTAAATAGGCAGGGAGCTTGTGGCTGGGTGCTGGGGTTGAGGAGCAGGGGCTGCAACCCCCCCCCCCCCCCGGAGAATTTCGAAGTTACCAATATCCATGCAGTCGATACCTCTTTTTCGGACAGGAAATTCTTTATCTTTTCTAATATATTTAGATAACAAAATTCAATTTTCACTTCGATATAGTGTCAAAATTGTAGAAACAGGTAAATTAATACTTGGGGCTTCAGGAGACTACCCTCCCCCCCTCCTCTGCCCCTATGCCAACAGTCTATCACTCTCATTTGTATTCTCACTCTCCTTTCTGCTTATGCCCTTGTTGTTGTGTTCATCGTACTTTGTTTTACATTTTCATCGTATTGTAATTCCTTATGTGGTCTGCGATCCACTTATCATGTATAATGTTTTATTTGTATACCCTCGATATTCTTCTTCTTTTTGTTCTTCTTGTTGGGCAAAAGATTGGCCAAATGTATTTGTTCTGTATCGGCATGTAATTGTCGTAGTTTCATGATGATCATGCTGTAGGGGTAAAAGACAATCAAGTGGTCAAATTAGAGTCAATTATCCTGGCATGCAAGCCTCTACCCATAAGAAAAGTTGTTTTGAATTTTGTATAGTCATACAGCAATTGATATAAAGTGATCCGGGTCTTTTTTTACCATGTGTATGGTTACAATTGCAGTATATGCGAAGACAAACCTCCGCCTATAATTTGAATATAAATGTTAGGTTTGTAAATCACAGTTTTTACAAACTATTTTTCTCGTTTATGAGATTGAAGAATCTGTACTTCTTAATGTTCCAAGCAAAGCTGTTGCTTAATTTTGTTGAGGTATTAGATGATCCCGGTTAAAAAATTTAAGTAGAAAAAATATTCGGTTTAAAAAGTGTGTTCTCCATCTCCGCCCACAATTTTGTTCTTGCATCTCGTTACTATACCAGTCAAGCCCGTGGCCAAGGGAAATTTATGCAAGAATTTGTGAAAGGCGTAGTGAATATCTCATATCTACGGTACGATATCATCACCCCATATACTTTCTCCTACGATAAATAATTGTACATATAGCACATCCTTGTTCTTAAAGTAGCTGTGCGAAGATTTTAAAAGAAACTAACTTTATTTTCATTATTTCAAATGAGAAACTTTGATTGGACAATTTAATCAAAATTCAATGCTTCGAAATAATGATTATCATTAATTACAAAACGCTTAAATACAGCCCCGGCATAGCACCTGAAGAGCTCTCCGAACACTGCTGAGATGTGTGACATTACAGGTATGATTTGCACAAGCAGACGATGTCCAGTGACATCTCACACATTTTCAGTGCCTGTTTTGTCATCTTCTCTCCAGTCAATTCTCTTACTTCACTACCGTCAGGCTATATATAAAGAGGGACTTTTAGATTTGCACGACGAGAACGTGGATCGCTACGTGTGACTTCCTTTTAAGGCAATGTGACGTCCTTTTAGGGAACTGTCGACGCTGCAGGCACTGCCAGTGCCTTAAAAGGACGTCACATTGCCTTAAAAGGAAGTCACACGTAGCGATCCATGTTCTCGTCGTGCAAATCTAAAAGTCCCTAATGTCTCACTCTAAATCCGTGGATGGTATTATTTTGGTGAAAAATGCAGCGCTGAAAAAATAAAGGAATCCTTCGCTTGTAAACAAAATAAGACGCCATTGTATTTTATTCTGCATTAACCGCGGTATGTGCGGCGTTTCAAGAGGGAACAAAATGCCGTCCTATCCATGCTATCATTCCGGGAGCTTTCAATTTGAAAGTTTGGTTTCTTTGACTGTTCCAGGCGCGTAGCCAGGGGGGCGGTGGGGGCGGTCGCCCCCCCCCCCCCCCCTCCCCCAAAACGCCGGCCAAAAAAAAAGAGAGAGAAAGAGAAGAAAAAAAGGAAGAGGACGTAGGAAGAAAAAGGGAAAAGGGGTCGGGAACGGTACAACGAATCGTCTTTTTCTCTAATAATTTGATAAAACTTAAAAGCTTCCGCGCTTCGCGCGTAGAGGGGGGAAATTGAGTTCAAATTAAGGATTACGAGTCGAGAACGGAACAACGAATCGTCTTCTTTGTCTAATAATACGTCAAAGCTTCGCGCAGGAGGAGGGGGGGGGGGACTGAATTAAGAGTCGAGAACGGTACTTCGAGTCGTCTTCTTTCTCTAATAATTTAATGAAACTTCAAAGTTTCCGCGCTTTGCGCGGGAGGGAAGGAAACTGAATTCAGATAAGGATTTAGGGTAGAAAGGTACAACGAATCATCTTCTTTGTCTAATAATACGTCAAAGCTTCCGCGCTATGCGCATGAGGGGCGGACTGAATTCAGACAAGGATTATGAGTCGAGAAAGGTACAAGAATCGTCTTCTTTCAAAGTTTTCCTAGGGAGCGCGCTACGCGCGCTCTTTAAGTGATTCGCACGCTTCGCGTGATCACTACCGCCCCCAAAGACCGCCGCGCCCCCCCCCTAAAATGAAATCCTGGCTACGCGCTTGGACTGTTCATTAACCCCTATCTTGCGTATTTACAAACTTTTAGGCCCGAATTCACAAAGAAGGTTTGTAGACAAACCTAGGGTTATCTGCGTCATATGACGCGTTTTGACTCGTTTCAGACCAAGGTTTGTCTAAACCTTGGTCTGAAATGCATAAAAACGCGTCATAATAATTATGACGCACATAAACCTAGGTTTGTCGACAAACCTCCTTGTGAATTCGAGCCTTTGTGTTCAGAATTGGTTTCATATCCCTTTTTGAATTGTGTAAAATGCCATTACATTTATATACACTAAACTCATTATAATTTGAGAAATAATAGCATTGCAATTATGCTCATTCTGTATGGGATGTCGTCTGCATGTGCAAATCATGCCCAACCTGTGATGTCACTTCGAATGTTTCCAAGCATTGAATTTCGATAAAATTGTCCAATCACAGTTTCACCTTTGCAATAATGAAAATTAAGTTAGTTTTTTAAAAATCTTCGCAAAGCTAGTAGTGATAAATCCATGCAAATATTCTGTATATGTACACACATTATTGTTCATGTTATATTGTAAGAAATTTGTATGTATTCTTATTCTTTTAAGTATCGATGATAATAGTAAATCCAATTCTTTATTGGTTAATGAACTTCAATTCACGGCCCTTTTTACCAATCTATAGTGTCTCTTCTTGTATTTTGTATGTTGTATATCATGTAAATGAATCAAATTAAAATAAGCATGTTTGAAACTAAGGCTCTAAATTGTATTACTATCAGTAATCGATTTAAGATAATGTATAACTTACCTGGTCTATTATATTCCACCTGATAAGATACTGTTTACTAGTGGTCCTTGCAGTTCGACGAAGGACGTATTCCATATAGAAGGATAGCCTTGTCATATGGGTTTGTCTTAAATCAATAACGATCAGTACAGTTAAGGCTATATACAGGTATCTACATACGAACTTGATGTCAGAAAACATAGCCTTACACATGTTGAGTGGTGTGTTTTAATTTTATTTACACTCCAAGGCCGTTCCTACGTGGTAGGACTAGGCTAATAATTACGTAATGAGCACACAAATCGTCAATCGTTCAGTACGTGTTCTCAAACTCAGCCCGATTGTTTGAAAACACGGATTTTAAGCCCCGCAGCACTACTTACAGCGCCCTCTATAATAGCAAACAATGCCTCATCGGTGACCATTTGTCCCCCATGATCCTCTTTTTCTTATGTTAAGTGAGAGCTGATTTGATGAGATAACCACTATTTATATTCATAATTCCTGCAAGGTTCTACAGATTTTGAGGTTGGCTGCAAAAGGGACATTGTACCTTTAAGGCAAAGCCTTCATACAGTATAGGTCATATCTTTCTCTCTCTCCATCTCTCTCTCTCTCTCTCTCTCTCTCTCTCTCTCTTTATCTCTCTCTCTATCTATTCATCTCTCGCTCTCTCGCTCTCTCCCTCTCTCTCTCTCTCTCTCTCTCTTTCTACACACACACACACACTCTCTCTTTCGGACGCACACATAATTTTTCTGGTTGTCCCCCTATATTTGCTGCGTTTCATGTTTCCCAAGATACTTACCCTTTTCGATATTTTCCTTTTCGTATTATTTAATCACTCATCATTACAGTGTTAAACTAATTATGACTCTAATTAAATTGCGTCATTTACAAAGGTGCGTGAGCATACAAGAAGCAACACCATACCGTTATCACCTGAGCATAACAACAAAAAGGGGTCACCAGCCCTTATTTGCTCTCAGATTACAAGCATTGTTATCAACATCGTCAACAAAAATAGGGCACTGGTTAGACTAATCATGGAAGTAACGGTACTCCATTTGTTTTATTTTCATTTTTTACTTGATATAATTCATAAATGTGTTACTATTCATAATAGCATTCTAGCTATGTTTAAGCTTATAGGTCCGTTTAACCCTTGATTAAGTGGGTAGATTCAGTTCGATGATGTATGGAATGCCAAGAGCCAACCTGTTAACAGTCACCTTTACGAAATTAATCTCTCGCCTTCGTTTTACTACTGGGTTCGTTTCTTTTATTTTTTTGTAACAAAATTTACGTTTCTTTTATATGGAATGATGAAGTTGAAACGTATCGCTATAATGTAAACCAGATTTCAACTTGTACTACGGCCTATGAACATACGGGTCATTGATTATTCCCACAATACATCGCACTATAATAAAATAGGGTTGAATCAATTCTTCAAAACCGTTGGAACAAAACGTGCAGTCATCAAAATAAACTCCTGATTTATATATTCAAGCAGACTGCTTGTGGTAGATAACACACTTTTTATCTTCTTCTCTCCACCATGTCACGTACTTTCTTCAACCCTTATAATACATCAGACATTCAGGCCCTTTAATGGCCTTGCTTGATATAGATTTTAAACCAAATGTTTGATCTGACTGTGAAATCAAACATCCCGAAAATGACCACAGCCCATATTTTCTCGGTCAATATATTTCAAGATTTACATTTAAGAGGAGGGAGCCTTTCTTCCGCCGTTGGCGCCACTAAGTGCATTTGGAAGTTCTGACGGAATATCTTTCTTTCTTTTTGTTACTCCCTCCACCCCCCCCCCCTCCCCCATCTCCTCTCCCTTATATGCTGTAGCCCTTTTCGCGAAAATTAAGGTCTTTGATTCAGGCTTTTGTTAGAAAAGCATATCTTATTTCCAAAACAAAGCGCTTCAAATATATTGATCCTTTTTGTGTTCATTAGTAATTAAGGCCTTATCTGGTTGAGGGTCAAGCAACCTTGTGCGGAGTTTTTTCACAATAGATGAAACCAATAACCAAATAATGAGATCAGTTAGCGTTATTTAATTCTTAAGGGTGTGTGTGTGTGTGTGTTTGTGTGTGAATGTGGGTGTGGAGAGCGATAGGGAGGGGCATGGAGTTACATGGGAGGGGGTACTCAACTCCCTCTCACCACCCTGAAACTGATACATCTGAGGAGCAGTTCAAGAAACTTTGAAGGGCCACTTATGTTGTTCGTAAGCATGGATCATTATAATGTTGCTGGCTCATCTCAGATTGTCTTGATGTCTTATTTATGTTTATGACTGGATCACTTTGAGAATTGCTTTGTAACTGTGTGGACAATATGCCAGACCAATTACCTTATTACCAATTATCGAGGAGATTGGATTGATTCTAGTAGGAGGGGACTATGAAGAGGAAGGAGGGTGAGATTGTGAAGAAGAAGAAGAAGAAGAAGAAGAAGAAGAAGGAGAAAAAGGAGAAGAAGAAGACGTAGTAGTAGTAGTAGGAGTAGTAATAGTAGCAGTAGTTGTAGTAGTAGCAGTAGTAGTAGTATAGTAGTATAGTGGCAGTACTGGTAGTAGTACTGGTAGTACTTCTAGTAGGAGGGGACTATGAAGAGGAAGGAGGGTGAGATTGAGAAGAAGAAGAAGAAGAAGAAGAAGAAGAAGAAGAAGAAGAAGAAGAAGAAGAAGAAGAAGGAGAAAAAGGAGAAGAAGAAGACGTAGTAGTATTAGTAGTAGTAGTAGTAGTAGTAGTAGTAGTAGTAGTAGTAGTAGTAGTAGTAGTAGTAGCAGTAGTAGCTGCTGATACTGCTCAACATACTACTAAGTCTAATACGTGAATAATCATTTGGATGTAGTTTACATTTTTTTGTTTTCAATGAGAAAAAAATCGAAGAGAAAATGGGCCTCGGAATAATAATGGTAATATTACCCACTTCCAGTGTCATACCTCCGTAATCAAGACAGTGATTACAAATAAGCAAATAAGCAAATGACAAGATCATAAATACATTCAAGAAATCAAATTTAGAGCCATCATTCCCTTATTATATTGCCTATAGGGACCATGTTCCGGTTATGTAATCTGCCATAATACCGCTTTCAGTATAGGCCTTGGTGACGCACAATAATTAAGGCTGATGAAATCGCCTTACGTTGAATTCTCGAAACTCTTTACAATCGTAAAACGAATGCATTCGTATGATCACATAAAAACCTAGTAAAGGTAATATACTTACAACTTTTGGAAGTTAGTATCCGATGGTCCGTAATTACAGTTGGATTGTTTGAAAAGCGCACCAATCGGACTTATACCGCTACAATTCCCTATGTATTATCCACTCTTGAAGTTTGTTCCAAATGGTTTCCGAATGTTGGCCATATAGAGTTATCAACATCGTCGAACTTACAAAATATAATTAATCTCGTTCATCAGGTCTCAAAGTGCGTTACACTTGTGCCATTTATAACTTTGCTCTAATCTTTAAGGTTGGTACAATTAGGCGTCCCTGCACTATATGAGTAGGGAACGAACACCGTGTTCACACATTCATACTTCCGATTCAGTAATTCAATGACATTTCGATTAGTACTAGGAAATGATGTAGGCATCACATGACGGTTTAAAAGTAAAAGTTGGCACTTAACTTTTGATTGTGATCTGAGCTTGGAATTTATAATTTCATATCATTTTTCATACGTTGGAAAGCTAAGGTCCTTTAAATACCCTGTATTAATGTATTGAATCGTATAGGCCTATAACTAATATCGGACAGATTCTTTGCTTATTGGTGGGAAAATTGCACATTTGCATCTACCTCAACATGTTCAATTCAATTGTATTTTGATTCCTTTTAGTATAGAGAAGATGTAACATATTATAATGAAAACTGTATTCATTATGATGATGATGATGATGATGATGATGATGATAGTAATAATGATGATAATGATGTTGATAAGATAATGATAGCTATAGTAATAAAAGCAACATGATATTATTATAATGTCATCTTTAAAACAACAAAATGTATCGAAAATCAGTTACGTTGTACTTAGAAGAATGTGTGAACAGCCTTGTGTAAATACCGGTTCTGGTTTAATCATTACAAAGAGATTCTTATTTGGACCTTCTTGCTTGCGATTAACCATTAGACGGATTATCAATTAAAGTATTAAAGGTATAACTGCCTCGCCTTAGGACGACAGTGATGATGGAATGATGTCATATTACTGAATTATTACTTGCATCGTTTTGAAACACACTCAGACAGATAGAAATGGAGAGAAAGAGAGAGAGGAGGGGTGGACATAGGTGGGGGAGAACAAAATTAATGATAATTTGTTGTGGAATGATATATATTTTTACTGAATTATAATGATGTCATATTCCTGAATTGTAGTTTATTTTGAATTATAATCTGCGGTTACCATCATGGTTATGGAGAGGGGAGAGGGGTGGGGAGAGAAATGGAGAAAGAGAGAGAGAAAGAGAGAGAGAGAGAGAGAGAGAGAGAGAGAGAGAGAGAGAGAGAGAGAATAACAATTTGAAAAAAATGAAGGTGGAGATAGAAAGAGACAGAGGGAGAAAGAGAATAAGTGAGGACGAGAGACAGACAGACAGACATACAGATAGAGAAGGGGGAGGGGTTAGGAATTGCCCTTGACAATGCTCATGACCCTCCATAACAAATATAGGGATTTGCTTAATGGCAAAGATGATAATTTTAATTCGTTATCCAACGTAAAGAAATTAACGCGGATTATAAACATTTATTTTCTTTTTTTACTTATATACACCCAATGATCGTCGTTATAATTTTCATTGTGTATTGACCTGAATACCATGCAAAAAAAAATATCTTCTTTTCAGTAACCTACGTAAATTTTTGTCATATCTTGACGTTCCAACAAAAAAAAAAAAAAAAAAACGAACTTGGCCTCAATATGATAAACGTAAATAAATTATGTTATCTATTTAAATAAGCATAATGATATATATATCCACACAAAGGACCTATTAATAAATAGGTCCTTTGTGTGGTAAAGTAGACATTGGCCTACTAGGGAATAACTTATTCATTATTTTTCATCGAACAAAAAAAAACACCATAAAAGGTATTAAATCGTGAAAACACAATTTCAACAAATTAAAGGTAAAGACCAGTATTGGCAACGCCCCAATTTCAAAAAATGAAATGGAAGCTCTCATTACCAATCATGTGAAAGAATATGTTTTGACTAATACATGATGATAAAAAATTTGCCGGGAAACCGCCTACTAATTCATATATTTGGTAAATTTATTTCTCTCATGGTCTGGTGAGAGAGATAGGGTAGTCCCATATACATCTTTCTGTATAATAACTTATTCATTATTTTTCATCGAACAAAAAAAAACACCATAAAAGGTATTAAATCGTGAAAACACAATTTCAACAAATTAAAGGTAAAGACCAGTATTGGCAACGCCCCAATTTCAAAAAATGAAATGGAAGCTCTCATTACCAATCATGTGAAAGAATATGTTTTGACTAATACATGATGATAAAAAATTTGCCGGGAAACCGCCTACTAATTCATATATTTGGTAAATTTATTTCTCTCATGGTCTGGTGAGAGAGATAGGGTAGTCCCATATACATCTTTCTGTGTATAGTGCTTGTAACTTTACGAAGAATGAGCCAAATTTCTTATCATTTTGATGATTCCAGAACCTTGCAGATGCTAGATGCTAGATGATCGACCTTTTCTGATCGATTCCACAACGTTTCTTTCACAATGCAATCGCATGACCATTACTGGTCTTTACCTTTAAGTAATTTTCAACAAATATGCACATAATCTCCACTTTTGAAGAAAACATTGACAACTCAATAAACGCAAACATATACATAAAGGACAGAATACATAGATAAGTAAATACAAAGAAATCAATCAATGAATAAATAGAATAGGCCTAAACGAATAATGTTATTAATCAGTTAATCAATACATTTATCAATTTATCAAGCCAAGTCAATCAAACAATGAAAAAAAGGCTGAAAGCGCTTTATATCGTCACACACAGAACTAACTATTTTATTTGTTTTGGAAATTTCCAGCAATTCCCTCCACAAAGACCTATTTCCTTTAATCCTGTAATTTGATCAGTAATCAGATTTTTAAACCAGTAATCACATATCGATATTATGACTGGATTTCCTGGCTTATGTATATGATTCTAAAAACTCATATTTTCAGGGATATGTTTCATTCCTAAAAAATGTTCGTGTCGAATAGAAAGGGGAAAAAAAAAAGTTTTTACATTTAACTTTGATGTGCTTTAGCTATATTATTTGGCAAATAATAAATGATAAAAAACATTTTCTGTATAATTATGCAGCGCACAATATCACTCCTAAAAACGAAAGCCCGTCCCGAACTTGCCATGGCTAACTCATTTCAGTTATTATAAACTATAACGCGAACTTTGCAAACAAAATCACTTATTCATCAAACATAATTAATAACAAAGCAAGACGACGATGAATAAAGCGAATAATCATTTGTAATTCCGAAAATGAAATTTTTAAATTTCCCCTGGCCAAATTATCTCAAATAATATATCAAACATGTTTACAAAGAAGCAAATATATAAATTGTATAGAAAACAAAGCCTACGATTAACACAGTGGCGTAGCTTGGGCTCAGTCATTAGGTGCGTGGGGGGGGGGCATCAGTTTTGTTGTATACTATATCAGCGTTTGAGGGGTTGAAACATTTTCGATAATTGTTTAATGGACAAACAGATTTCATTTAAGACTTATCATGTTGCCCCACGTCACTTATTCACATTATATTCCTTGAAGAGCGTTTTCGGGCAATCTACCCCCTTATTATCTCACGTTCTTTTTCCCCTTTCCTTAATTCATTACGTCCCCTTTCTCTCACCTCTTATTTTGTTGTCATTCGATTGTTGGGGCACAATTTGTGAACTAACATGACTACTAACGGACAATAAACGAACAAACATTTCAATGCATCTTAAATCTAATCCGCTGCATCTTCAAAAATGTGGCTATAAATGAATTATGCTAATGAAAGTGACTATTTTGAAACGATAACAGCATAAGTGATAGCCTGGATCGCGGTTATACACGACCCTACAATACTGAACGTCACAGCCTCGTAAATGCTTAATTCAGCTATTATTTGATACTTCCGTTTCATTAAAAAATCAGACTCACAAACGTTTACCATGAACTTACTCATTCATGAACACTCTGATAATGAGTTTGCGTTCAGTGATTTTGAGCCAATTTACCAATAATAACAAATCCACAAACCACTATAATAATGGTCACCGAGTGGAAAGACATTGAAATTTGATAGCGATCAAGATGAACAAAAATAAAAATAAAGGATGGACCTATACATAATTATGTCCATGATAAGAGATAAATACATTCTCCATGTAAATGAATGAAATCGCCTACGACCCTTTTGAGTCTCTAATGACAATTCCCATCATTGAATAGAGCCTATAAAGGTTATATAAGCCTAGCTAGTACCCCCCCCCCTTCCCTAATATACATCCATCAAAAAGGGGGAAAACCTTAACCCTACTCCCTCCATGCAGAAGAGTCAACTAGGAAGAATATTTGTTTGGATCAAGCTTTCATTATCTGTTAATGTTCCGGGGGAAGGGAAGTGGTCATAACTACCGGTCCCCGCCCTACCCATTCTACGCCCCCCCCCCCCCGCCCAGCCCCCCCCCCCCCCGCCCAGCCTCCCCCCCCCCCCCCCCCGACAAAAAATCCACCCCAAACGATACTGATCGAATCGGGTAGGTTACGTAGGTAGGCCTATCGAGTATCGTCTTTTTCTCCCCTCTATATTTTTAAACATCCAATCAATCATGATTCAAGTCTCAATACCAGGATTTCGGCAGGTTGTCAGCGATGATGAGAGGCCTTATACGGTGAGATATTGTCTTTAGTGAAATTATGAAGTCTAAATGTTGAAAATAAGGTGTTTTTGGAGGACTGTAATTTTGTGTACAGTCCCAGGCGCTGAAAATTGTGTTTGTTCGTGTGTCGAGTAGAATTGGTTGCAGGGATCATTTCCTAGAATCCTAGTCCTACACACATATCAGCATACTATCCTGGCTGTGCATTAAGACGGGCTACACTCTCCTGCAGTACATTCATGCAATATTTTGTAAAACCTGCTGTAGACTAGACCTAGAATCTATGATACTTTCAAATGTTAAATGATAAACAATCACACGCCATTATTTAGCATTGACTCTCTAATCAGTGCTTTGCTGGATCTGGAGTGATGTTCAATGTTGTTTAATCTACAATAGATCTAGATTCCATGCCTTGACTGTCAATAGTACAAATAAGTGAAGAATGGAACTTACAAGTTTTGTTGGTGAAAATTTCCTTGGTTTTGCAGATATTTGATTTTGAGTGGATTTGATTTTCAGCGGACAACAAAAGCTGATTAATTTGATGCTGACTGTCGAAAAAAGGCGTGGAAAGTGTCGCTGGCTATTGCAGAATTCAGCAATATTTCCTGCTCCTTTTTACATGTATATATGCAAGTAATTGAAATTGAAAGTAGCACCCCAAAATGAGCTTCACGCTTGACACTTGAGGCTTGACACCACAAACCACCATTAGAGGTCAACGATTTTGTCTAAATACAATTCATGTGCAAGGTAAACAAAGCTCTGTCATGCATGTAAAGACAAATCCTAGATTCATGGCTATTGGAGGGGGTGTATTAAACCATATTCATGTTGTAAATCAAATAAATATGCTATAACATGTACAAATGCATGCTTCAAGAAATGGGATTTTTATATCGCCTATGGTCTCTCATTTACAAAGATATGTGATTTTAAAGATAGATAGATCTACTATAGTTTTAGATAATTTGCTGCAGAAAACAAGTAATACAAGATAAGTTGCCTTTTTTCTTCATACAGGTGTATCAGATCAATGTTAAAGTATCTGGAAGAATTCATTCGGTTGACAAGAGGTACAGAGAGTTCCATGCCCTTCATAAACAGGTTTGTTGAATTAGAGGCCCACTGTAATACTTGTAGCTTGTTGCTCCCTCTATATAGAAAACAATGCCTAATCGGTGACCATTGGTCCCCCATGATCCTCTTTTTCTTATGTTAATTGAGAGCTGTGTTGATGAGACAGCCACCTGTCAGTGACCTTCCTGGGTGGTCTAATCCCTCCTAGCCAAATTAGTACAGATGGGCTTTAAATTTTAAAGAGCTGAATTACAAATCTGGCTGTCCTTTGAATTTTGAATGTCAAGTTGTTAGAAGTTGTAACAGGAGGTTTTTTATGTTTATGTAAAGTATATAGTAATTTAAAAACACTGCAAACACCAGAATTATTTTGTAGCGATGAGAAATTTGTCATAAACACTAGCGACATAATAATATATTTCATGAAGAAATAATTATTTAGTATTTACAATGTTAGAGGATTGTTTACAGTCACCCTGTTCCTATAAAGTTGTTGTAGAATTTTTAAAGAGGGTTACTCGTAAAACTTCATATTAAGTCTTGACCAGCATAATTTCTTGTCAAAAGAAATAAACTAACTGGCTATTTGCTTCATTACTGTCTTCTAACAATTCTCTAGATATTACATTACTTCCCATGCTTGACTGCACATGCCTGTTTGTTGTTGTTTTGTTTTTTTAAATTTTTTTATACTGCTTTTTGTGTGGATTAATTTTTTTTTTTTTTTTTTTTTTAGCTTTGTATTGTTTTGATTTGTTTTGATTTTAAATCTTTTTTGTTGTTGCTGCTGCATTCATGCTGTTCACTGCATTTCCCACTTGTTTCGATCAATTCTTAGGTGAAAAAGAAATTTGACACACCTGACTTTCCACCGAAGAAAGTACGTCAGCTCAGCTCCAGAGGTATGGAACATCGGAGAGTCACCTTGGAAGCTTACCTTCAGGTGAGGGAATACGCTTACACTGTGCGTCCTAGAAAAACAAAACCGAGAATTGTCGACGTTCCATCATAACTTTAATAATCACAATTATAATTAATAAATGACACATATTTGTAAAGCTTAGATCCTCCTCTTTCATTCGATGCTACTCATATGATGTGTTGAAGTCATGCAGTGAATACTCATAATTAGTACAACCTATTGCGTTCTCTGTGCAATTTGATATGTATTGTTTGCATGTACTGTCTGCCAGGATAAGGTATGATTTATCTCTCTCTTTCAATATCTCACCTTTCTTTCTCTCTCTCTCTCTCTCTCTCTCTCTCTCTCTCTCTCTCTCTCTCTCTCTCTTTCTCGTTCTCTTTCTGACTATTTTGTTAATATTTTGTATGAGGACTGACGTAGATTGCTTGAAATACTTGCATAGAGATGTTAAACAGAAATCTATATTAGGCCCATTAGCACGACTCCACAATTTTGCTTACTTTAGAGGAGTAGTTTAAACATCAAATTTATTTAGATTTGTAACGTATTTTGAGACGAAAAGCAATGTTTGTGTTTCATAAAGGGGTAAATTGCACGATGTACATGTAGGTGAGAATTTTCCCACTTGCATAAAACAGTGTATTTTTCTGAGTGCCTGTGGAGGAATTAGTGGGCGGGGTAACATCTAGATGGTCTTTAAACTCCAGGGATTTCTAAGTGTGTTTGGACCTCACAAGGTACAAAGCTGTGTACTTCAAACATTCTTATTTACACTGTACAAACAAGAGTTGTGTATTAGTGTTATCTTTAAATCATAAGGTATGGTTTGTTTTTGTTTGATATACAAAGAAATTTTGCAAATGTGTTATATTAGGGCTTCAATATTACACCATATCACAGACACTGATAACAGATACATGTAGGGCCATGCATCTCAGATTTAAGATTGTTAAATGATGCCTTTAAGCAATTACTGTGCTGTTGTAGCCCTCAGGGTACCATTAATACTACAGCTTGTTATTTCAAGGCACATATATCTTGTCAATCATGCCATTTTTACAGCTTTTCTCAAATGTGATTGTAGTTATGATAGTTCCTAGAATTGATTCACAGTTAGCAATAGCCTTTCAAGGTCATATTGTGACTAAGAGTTATACTTTTTATACATGTATGTATACAGTGTGTGCAGGTAAGCACTGAATCCAATGACGGGGGTATATCTGTAAAGCGCATAGAGACATTGAATGTAGTGCTATATAAGCGGAATATTATTATTATTATAACACCATGATTACACTCTTTGATTTCAATTAAATAGAATTGTGTTTCTCATCATTTATCATAGGGCCTACTGGACAAGGACTCCATTCCTAAGTCATTGTTAACATTCCTGCGTGTGAAGAATTTCAGAGCCGTTAGCTATGAGTGAGTACCGAAATGTGTCTTTTTGATTTAATTGATTGAATTGATTGAATGATATTTTATGTATCAATAATGATGTAGCCTTGTGAAATATGGACCATCAGGTTTTCTTTCTTTCTTCCTCTCTTTCTTTCTTTCTTTCTTTTTTTCCCTTTCCTATAGGGATTTTTCAGAATTCTAAGAATAGATTGGGATGTACATGACTATCCTAGTTATTTTGCGCCACTTCTATGATCTAGACTCTTGCCAGCCGGATAAGTGTACCAGTCTTCACTGCTGCTGCATTTATTCAGCATCTATAATATAATCATGTGATGGAGTCTGCATTTCGAGGGACGCTCTCCCCCCCCCCCCCCCCCCCATCCTCCCAAAGCATTTTATCGATGAGTATATAGGCCTAAGGTGTATTCAGTGAAAGGACATAAATGGAATTGTAGTAGTATTCACTGTTTGCATACATGTATACAGGTTTGCTTGTAGTTCTGGGAATGGTTATGGCAATAAGTGTACTATTTGATAGTGTAAAAGGTGCCCCTTCCTTAATTTCATTATTTACTCAATTCGATGCTATTTCTGAAGAAAGTGAAAGAACATGCTCAATTGTTTGTTGTATACCGTAGTATGTTTTCTTGTTTTGTTTTTTCCTGTACGATTTTACTATTCCTGTGTATTTGAGTTCTTTTTTTTCTTCTTCTAGATTTCTCTCTGTTTAAAGGGATCCGGTAACTTTGTCTTAGATCCTTTAAATAAATCCTTGATTTAGCTCATGCTGCAATGATAATTATAAACCTTTAGGTCAGTCAGAAACCCCATGAATTTTACAAGCCGATCGCCTGTCTGATTATCAAGATATTTATGATTGAAAATCAAAATCAAATTTTTCTTTGCCAACATACATGTAACACTAGGCCTACAGTCCATTGGGGAAAATGAGTACCGTATGGTAAAACCGGTCACTCAAAGGTTTTTACTTTTTGAGGCACTTCTTGATCATTTTGAAGCGCAATTCTTTTAGGGCTTCAATATAACACCATATCACAGACACTGATAACATGTAGGGCCGTGCATCTCAGATTTAACATTGTTAAACGATCCCTTTAATCAACTTGTATTTATTTTCTGTGATCTTACACCAGGGCTGTCTAGTATCTTGTCCCATCTCGTCCTCGTTCTAACATGTGTTCTCCTTACCGGTATACTGAACCCTTGAACTCTTATTTAACCTATTCTGTTTTCTCTTTTTGTATTTTTTCATTCTTGAACTCTTTTTGTAAGTTCAGAATATTGTTACTTTACTGTTTCCAAGACAGGGTGTAATTAGTCCTACAGTGTTAGCTTTCAAATATTTGTTGTCTTAAAGAGAAAAACAGCAGCCAACAATTCCTGAATTCAATACATCTACAACCTTCCATCGCAACTCGCACTTCAAAATAAAAAAATACACCTCTTCAGAATTGTACACCAACAATATTGCCCCCCCCCCTTTTCTTCTTCTTCTTTTAAAGGTACTATGTATGTCCCATTTGCACCCAACATCAAATTCTGTAGAACTTTGCAGGAATTATGAATATGTCACGTACAGTATGTCCTATCTGTGACATTTTAACATTAGCAGTGTCCTATTATTCAAATTATGCAAGGAAACCCTTTTACTTTTTTAGACATTATTGAGTGACTGACCCATACATGCCAACTGTTCAGATTAAAGAGGAACATTCCTCTTTTTGGAAGAAGATAATTATCATTTTAATGCAGGTGTTCCTCTTCCTGTACAAATTTGTCTGTAGTATTGAATAGGAGAGTTAGGATTGTTCCTCTTTTTCTTTTAAATAGCATAATTTGTACAGATTTCTGATTTTCAAATGTTGGCATGTATGCTGACCGACTTATATTTTTGCTGTGGTAATAACATACATAAATTGAGCTGTAAAGGGCACTGTACATGAGCATTTGTCTACATCAATATTACCTAATTCTTGTAATGGCCAAAATTTGACAGATTGAATCTTTGCGCAGCACAAAATGTACGACCGTTCGGTACAATGGTCTGAAAAGCAGTCTTATTACTTTACTGATTGCAATCCCTAAAGTCGACTCGATAACTAATGGTCGTTATTTTCCCACTTAAAGATATTTTCAAGCAGTTTTGTTTTGAGGGAAGTTCTAAATTAGTATTATCTTTCAAATGCCGTTGGAATTTAACCTTTTCATTTTTTGGGGCCTGCAAATGGGACATAGTACCTTTAAAGAGGAACACAGCAGCCAGCAATTCCTGAAATCAATACATGGACAACCTTCCCATTGCAACTCACACTTCTAGATTTAATATACCTCTTCAGAATTGTTCACCAAGTTGAACCTTTTTCTTCATCTTTTAACCAGTAGAATGTCTAAGACCTAGAAATGGTCATCTTTTAAATCTTTTTCTAGGTGGACACAAAAGCACAAGGGAAGGAATAGATGACTGATTGCTACCCCTTAATCGTATTTAACTCAGCCCCTTGAGAGATCAAGGAATCTAACCAGGGCTGGGCCGGGCCTCAAATTACTATCCAATTTACAGTTTGCCGGTTCTAAGATTCCACATAATTGGACTAGAATCAATGATTGGGTGTATCACATAGTGTTGGAGCTACCGGTAGTCGAGATGTATTTTGTTGGGGAGAACAGGAGAGAAAAAAGATATATAAGGGATTTTATTTTTATTTTTGTAATGCTTTCAATTCTATTTTTAATCGAGTCCCGGTCTAGAACACAATTTTTCAAAGAAATCAGGGAAAACAAGAAAACACAGTTCCATCTCTAGGGTATACAGCCCACAAATAGGCAGTGAAACTCATATCCATGATCTACAAACTATAAAGAGGAGTGTAGCAAGAATATATCAAGATAGCATATCCTGACATACTTTCCTTTTTTCCCTATTAGTATTACACGATACTTTTCCTGATTTCTTTGAAAAATTGTATTTCAGACCTTGAATTGAATAAAAATAGAATAGAAAGCATTATTATTTTATTTTTTTTATCAAGGTGCACCCCTGGACTTGGACAAAAGATAAACATGTAGCTTGTAATCAACTTAGAGACAACTTGGGACTCTAAATTTAGCTTTCTCTCTCTCTCTCTCCCTTGTATCATTTTCTTTCATACGTCAGCTTTTCCACCTGTGGGCTTTTGCAAGGCATATATTACATGATTTTGTTCCATTTCCCCATTTCTACATACACTGTATATAGTGGCTATTTGTAGGAAATTATATTTAGGGCGGGAAGGACGTAAAAGAACTCCTCTTTGCACAAGTGGGTGTATCATGATACACTTCATGCCCTTTTGTTTCTTTCTTTCTTACTTGTAGTCTTGTATACATGTATTATTTGAACAAAAATTGTTGTACAGGTACATTCATTAAGTGTGACATGTGAATGTGCAGCATTTGACTTGCTGCAACGAGTATCCTTGAAAACTATGCCGTATATTATCTCTCAGTTTGGTTTTAGTGTTGTTAAATGTATTTATAAACTTGTGTTGTTGTTGTTATTCTTATTTTTCAATTTGCTAATTTAACTGAGTAATCTGTCAGGGCTTATATTGTCGGGTTTATATTTGAAAGATTAAAACATTTTGACGCCTGCAATTCTGCCATTTAGTTACTTAGCCCAAGACTAATCAGATTAAAAGCTGTCAGAATAACTTTGATTAACATGATGATTAACTGGTATACTTCCAATCCCGCATGTCCAATTTGCATTTAACAAATCCTTGCTACTATTGTTTGAATATATAACGGTGTATTTAATCATTTTGATTTGTCCTCACAGTTCATTGGATGATTTAGATATAAAAGAAACTTCAACGTGAGTGGTTATTATTTTTTTCCTCCCCTCATGAGTAACACTCATATTTTCAAAATTAGAATATTGCTTCATGATTTAGATTCATGATCATGCAGCTAACATTGATTTGGCAGCTTTTCCCTACAGCATTTTTTTTTTTTTCTTTTTTTTTTTCATTTGACTTGAAATCATAAGTAACTTGCATCATGTACATTAACTAACAGTCATCCAACTGAATGAAATAGACATGTAGTTGCGGAAGTAGAATGAAACTTTCATTTTTTTTCTCCCTCTCATGTCATGAGTAACAATCATATTTTCAAATAGCTAATACTAGCTGCTCCATGATTTAGATTCATCATCAAGCAGCTAACATTGATTTTGCAGCATTCTGTTGTTTTATTCTTCATTTTACTTGAAATCATAAGTAACTTGCATCATGTTTCTAACATTCATCCAACTGAATGAGTGATTTGTTTTCTTCTCCCCTCATGAGTAAAATCCTAATACTGCTTCATGATGTAGATTCATCATCATGCAGCTAACATTGATTTGGCAGCATTTTGTTGTAATTCTTCATTTACTTGAAATCATAAGTAACTTGCATCATGTTACTAACATTCTCTCCACTGAATGAGTGGTTAATTATTTTTTCCTCATGAGTAACACTCATATTTTCAAATATCTAATATTCAGTGCTTTATGATTTAGATTCATGATCATGCAGCTAACATTGATTTGGCAGCATTTAGTTGTGTTATTCTTCATTTGACTTGAAGTCATTAGTAACTTGCATCATGGGATCTCTTCCAAAATCCGACTCTTTGCTGATGATTGTCTTCTATACCGTCCGATCACTGATGTCACTGATAGCCAAGCCCTACAACAAGATCTCAACAGGCTGCATTCATGGGCTAACACATGGCAGATGAAATTCAACACCGAGAAATGCTACCACATCACATTCTCCCTACGTCGGAAAGCCATCACCACGACATACACGCTAGGAGACACTCCTCTTGCGTTGGTAACAGATCTCCGGTATCTAGGACTGACTTTCTCATCCAACTTGTCCTGGCAAGGCCACATGAACAACATCACATCCCGAGCCAATCGGATGCTGGGACTAGTCAGCAGAAATCTCCGCAAAACCTCACAAAAGATCCGCCAACAAGCCTACTTCTCTCTTGTTAGACCTCATCTGGAATACTGTTGCTCGGTCTGGAACCCTCACACACACAAGCTATCCAAAATCGAGGCAGTACAAAGGCGAGCAGCAAGATTCACCCTCCAGAGATATCGTTGTATGGCCAGTGTCTCGGCCATGATTCAACATCTGAAATGGGAGAGCCTGGAGAGGAGAAGAAATGTTGCAAGCCTCCACCTCATGTACAAGATCCAAAACGACACAGTAGCCATCAATGCACACCATTACACAGCACCCATGATTGTCAGCAACACACGACAGTATCACTCAAAGAAGTTGCTGGCTATCCCATCCCGCACCCAGCTCTACCAGAACTCATTTCTCCCTCGGACAGTAACTGCGTGAATGCACTTTCAAAGATCACCCTTGACGCTACTTCACTGGAGGGCTTCAAGGGAGCGCTTCCACCCAGCATCTAGACCAAGAACTAGATAGCTTATTCCTTAGCACTACATCCTGACTTATGGATCCTGCTGAGTATCGTCATAGAAGTAGAAGTAGAAGTGTAACTAACATTCATCGCACTGAATGAAATAGACATATTCTTGCAGAAGTAGAATGTGTATGTAACTAATACAAATATAGACATCTAACAATGGTCTGCTGTAGTGAGTGTTGAAATGATAATAGTCATACTGGATGTTTCACCAAATACAATTAATTTCAGTCTTATTCCTGATATTAGCATTTTAAAATTGATTAAACCACTTCCAAAAGAGATTTCAAGGTACGGTGAAACGTTAGCAGTGACCTAGTCGATTTACTCTCTAGACTTCACTGTCAGACACTGTTGAGTGACTGACCGACTTTTTAAAAATTGTAATAACATAGATAAAATTAGCTGCAAAGGGTAATATCAATCATAATAATAATAATAGGCATTTATATAGCGCCGTCTATCTTGACAATTCTATTCCGAGGCGCACAAATTAATTATTACCCCGGCTTTAGCCTAGCTGCCATTTTGCGCTCTAGCATTTCAAGGAATTTATTCCTGCCAGTACCTATTTACCTCACCTGGGTCAAGTGTGGCAAATGTAGATTAATGCCTTGCCGAAGGACGTTATGCCGGGGATTGAACCACTCAGCTTGAACCACTCAACTAGGACATTTTCATTTGTCTTAACCCAGCACAAAATGTACGACTAGATGCGGTACAAGGGTCTGAAAATCAGACTGCCTTCTAGGCCTATTTTTTGCAAGCATTTTGAAAGTTCTTAATGGTCGATATAATTCCACATTACCAGTTCTAATCTTTAAAGAGGAGTTTTTAGTTGGTATTATCTCTTGTTTACCATAGGATTTACATCATTTTGTATTTTCAGCCTGCAAAATGGACAGACTACCTTCAAAGAGTCTCCAAACTATTCATTTTAATTAAAAACAGAAGCATTTTCTGTGTCATGGTTGCTATTACATGTACAAGAAATAGTTGTAAAGTATTCACCCAGAAATTCAGGGTTAAGTGTTAGAATATTCAGTGTGATTTTAAATGATTTGTTCTTATCGTATTTGATTTAATTTCTATGAAGAAAAAAATAGAGGAATTTTCCTTTTGTCTGTTCCAAAATATATCTGATGTGATTTTCTAATGTTGAGGGGATGGAGCAAGTGAGAAACAAAGATTGCATGCATTGATTGATATGTGTTTGCATTTCTATACAGTGAGGGAGCTGCGCTGTTTCACCTCTCTCCCTCTCTTGCTTGCTCTCTCTCTCTCTTGCTTGCTCTCTCTCTCTCTTGCCCATCTCTCTCTCTCTCTTGCCAATCTCTCTCTCTCTCTCTTTATGTTCTCATCCATACTGCTTTGTTCTTGAGCTGAGTTTCTCACCCATCTTCATCTCCTCCATAAACACATGTCAAGGGTGTGCTTTATTTACGACATGGTATTCTTTCATTAAGATCCACTACGTGCTGCGTACGAATCACCGCTTTTGGCACCACATATAAACCATAACCATAACTCACCGTAGGTAGACCAAGTTGTGATTAATTTGTCATCCTTATTTTATGCTTTTTGTACCATTCTCATTTTTGGTGATGCTTTTGTCGTGCATCATCGATGAAAAGTGATGATGGAAGGCAGGAAGTATTAGAAAACATCACTCTTTCATTGATAAACAAGCCATACTTGTATTGACTTGAAGTGGAACACTTTTCATTGCCCCTCAACTAAGCCATTACTCTGATTTACAAGCTATCTGTTTATAAATAGAGCACCTTTATTTATTAAAAGTTGTAAATCTGAACTGCAATAAAAGTTTTATTCATAAACGTTGAGTCTAATTAAGAGGCGATGGGTGATGGGACTCTATGCTACAGGTGTATAATAGAATCACTTTCATTTCATTTCCTAACTACAGGGATATGTTTGTTATGATGTAAATATGAGATACAATGTGCTTCGTTAAAACAATGATTGCATTTTCAAGTGTGGAAATACATGTAGATGTAAATCAAAGTCTTATTTTATTATTCTTCTGCTCTATGAATGCTTTATTACAATGATTAAATATTTATGTGAGGAAATAAATCAAAATTCTGTTTGGTTTTCCTGCTCCTCTATTAATTACTTTCTGATGGAGAGGTATAAAATGGTCATGATTACGTGTACATTACAATTTCATCATTGTAGGCAGATCCAACCTTGATAGCAAACCACTCTAGAAGAAAGCATAAACATCAGAGAAGTAGACTGGTGAAAGTTTGATGAAATCTGACAAAAATGTTGAAAGTTATGAATTTGAAAAAGTTGTAACCATTATCGGTATTGGTTCTTCAAAATGTATCTGTGATGTAGTGGCAGACAACTCTCCCCTTTGCTCCGTACTGACTAAAATGTCAATTCTTCAAAACATTATGACTCAGAAGGGTCTATTCTGTATAGAGGGACTTTATAATAATATGTTAACCATACAGTTTGAGTTATCCCACAAGGGGGAAGGCATTTAAAAGAAAAGAAAAATAAATGATATTTTTGTACACAACAAACAGGAGAGTTATCCTCAACTACGTCTCAATCCACAGACAAACTGCCAATTCAAAATTCAATATACTGCTTTGTGCATATGCAGAAGTTAGTGAACATTTATCTTGAGAATATATGACATGGTGTATTGGTAGAGTATGATCAAAGTCAAAACAATTCATATTGTAAGAAGATGGGGTGTATCACAATGTTTCTCAGGCAGAGTCAACCCGAGAGGTTCTTGTGATAACCGGAGTGTACTCTGGCTATTAAAGACATGTCTGCCTGCAAGAATATTGATATAAATCATTGACCTTTAATAAGTCAAATAAGTTTTGAATTTTGAGCTACCCAATCACCCTTACATCATGCATACTGTAAATATTGTCATTTGTTTGTCTTTGTGTGAACATAATTTTTTATTTTTGTACCGGTACTTGTAAATTCAACATATTGAAATATGTTGAAAATTTACTTTTTATGTAAGAAAATGTTCTCATTAACCTTGCAGATACAATCTACATACATGCCAACATTTGAAAATCAGAAATCTGTACAAATTATGCTATTTTCAAAAAAAAGAGGAACAATCCTAACTCTCCTATTCAATACTACAGACAAATTTGTACAGGAAGAGGAACACCTGCATTAAAATGATAATTATCTTCTCCCAAAAAGAGGAATGTTCCTCTTTAATCTGAACAGTTGGCATGTATGAATCTACATCTATTCATAAAAGAAACCCAGGTTGTTTTTTTTACTATGTTTTCACTATGTATGGATATATATGTGAACTTGTATGTATTCTACAGTTCTGATAGTTTGATTTTGTGCCAGTGAAAAAAAAAGTTTTAATTCCTGTGTAAAGTAATGCAAATGTCGCAACAGTTCTTTACATGTAATGTATGTTAAAAAATCTGCCTACTTTAAAATCGATATAGCCTATAAAAATGGGATCAAATTGAGTTACAGGCAAAACAAAATTAAAAAAATTACAGGCCTTGTTATTATCATGCTGCTAACATTTGAAGAAAAGGAAAGGTACTTTGCTAGCAACTGTTCTTTGGTTTAAATGGTCAGTTTTAGCAAAAGCTCAAATACATTTTTAAAGATCCTCTATGCAGTTTTATTATTGATTGAAAATAATGTCATAATGATGGTAATTTGCATCTAGCACTTCATATTACATTTCTCTTCAAGCTAGTGCTCTTCATTGTTATTATTACCCTGGTCATTGGTTTCAATTGCTATTCCACAAATGCACACACTCTGCTCCCTGGGGGAGTACTTCAGGCAAGTGCCATTTTACAAGTGCGCATTTCCCATTCCAACTACATTACATTTCTCATCCTACTGTGGGTACCCATTTAACACATGTAGCTAAGATGCCTTGCTTGAGAACATATTGAGGGTTCAGTGACACAAAGACGTACATTGTAACTCCACATTTTGCCAAAATATAAATTTGATATCAAAATGTTCAGAAAAATGTGGGCTTTCCAGCTAGGAAACAGAAAGACTTAACTCCACCCAACACCCCATTGAAGTCAATGGCTAGTGAAACATAGACTAAACTCCCTAAGGCCCTGAGCAAGTGCTCAGTGACACCACTTTTTCAGTCTCAAAATGGCCAAAATGGAGTTACGTCTTTGTGTCACTGACCCCTCGATATAGTGCGGGGGATTAGACCCACAACCTCCAGCCAAGTGTATGAACCACTCATCTCGTACAGCACAGTAATGTGACATTTGAGCTAAGCTATAGGTGACATGGGTGAACTTGAATGGTTTCCTAAAGTTTTGTATTGTCTCTTTTTGCAGTCACCAGCCCGTCATGGTTTTCGAAAGTGATCCATTTCTAAACGCGATGCCTCCAGAGGGGGGTATTCCTGATATCTTGGCTAACGGAGTGCGGCAAGGATTGTATGATGACCCTGAAAGTTCCAGTTCTGCATCCTAGAGGAAATGGACTGTACAGCATGAAAGACATTCGTTCTGTAGTGTTGCAAATGTGATGGTTGTGCAACAGGTGCTCCGGTGATAATTGCATGGCTTTCTTTTGAGAAAGATATAGGGTTAGGGTTGCTATTTGGTCACAGTTAGGATTTAGGGTTGGGGTGAGGTATGTTATAGGACTATGGGTTGCACTTTGGGTTTTAGATTAGGTTTAGGGTTAGTTTTAGGGTTAGGTATGGAATAGGATTATGGGTTGCAATTTGGGTTTTAGATCAGGTTTAGGGTTAGTTTTAGAGTTAGCTTTAGGTTAGGGTTAGATTTACGTTTAGGGTTAGTATTAGGGTTAAGGTTAGGTTTAGGATTAAGTATAGTTTTAGGGTTAGGGTAAGGTTTACCAATTGTCTCTAGGGCAAGCAAGCATTGAGATGCATTCTCAGTTTTTATCTGTAAAACTCTCTTGTGTGCAGAACTTTGACTTATTGTGCATGTTAGTTGGTGCTTAGAAACTCATATTATGTAAAATATTGTATGTAAAACAAAAACTATATTTTTATATATATCGTAGAGTTGGTTGATATTACTGTGCAATATTTATTGAAGAGAGATGATTCAGTTAAGCCTAAAATATACATCGCAAGATGTTTTATTACTTAATGTAAGAAAATAGTTGAAACCACTTAGCTACCGTATTTACAAGTCATAAATAAAGAGGACAATTAGTTTTCAACATATTTTCTTTGAAATATATAAGAGTCTCCTCTTGTGGGTTTATTTGGGATATCTTGAGTTTAGATAAAGGATTTTACCAATATTCATACATGATGAATTGATGAATTTTATCTCTTAAATCCGAAGGCAAAAGAGAAGTCTTTTTGTTAGGTATTAGTGTGCAGACACCCAACCCCCACCATACTATTGTCTGTATTAAGGCACATTGTATTTCCTCAGTTAATGGATTTTATAAGAAATGAAGGTTTTAAAAAAAATCCAATGTTTTATCCACAGCCATACGTGACAGTAGATAATAATGTAAAAGTGCAACCACAGAGATTCCTTGAAATAGCTATGACCAAAGAGATGATGCTATGACTAAGTGATACAATGCTATGCAGGCAGGACAGTCGTAATTTGAGAAGGGTAGATGCGTCTTAACCGTCACTGAAATTTCATTCCGCTACTTTGTTTGGACAAACCCTTCAAATAACATCACAACTCAAGAGAGAAAGAGAGATTTTTTTTTCTGACAGCAAGCATAGGCCGCCCCGGATAAAGTTGTCACTTCAACGCCATTTCATCTGTCATGTCCACGCAAACCTCAAGTTCTTGTTCTTTTTAAACAAACCATCCCGTCACCGTGGTCGAGGAAGCGCAGCGAAAGCCTTTAGTCAGTCAGCCCGGGATTAGAGCATCTACGCAGTTAGTCTGTCCTGTATATACAAGGGGGTTATTTGATCTTGACTGGCGGTTTACATTACGCTTTGTTGACCATTACAATAATTGCATGTGTATGCGGGGGAAATCAGACAATCAGCATTCCTAGGGGGTGGGGTGCAATGATAGTGTTTAAAGGGAATAACCAGCTTAGGTTATTAATTTAGCAAAATGTAGTGGCTCTGGAAAGACACATCGGATCACAAAATGCATAATTGTAGAAAATCACAACTTTACCACTTAAGGGTACATGTAGAACCACATTGTAACAATATAAAAATTGAAAATTTTAACCAGCACAATAACTGCTCATGCATGCCAAATTATAGATTGATAAAAGGTCATTTGTAATGATAATGAGGATAATGATGTACGTGTTGTATATGACATACTGGAGCTCTTGTGATACACGATTCCCCAAAACCAAGGGAGCAAGAAAAAAAAAAAAAAAAAAAGTTTGTGTGTGTTGTTGTAATGGCAGTATACAATCAAGCAGGGATTAGTGTATTTACCCCCCCCCCCCCGCAAATTGTCTGTTTCCATAATTTGAAAACGAAACCAAGTGTATAAAACTCAAGGGTTTTTAAATTTCCTTCATTTTTATTATTTTCATTTTAACTTTAGTGCACATGTGGATAAACTCAATAGCTACCAATTAATAACAAGTGAATAGAAAGATCGAAATACAGGCCAACCAATGTCATTGTCCAAGATGTACCATAATGTGTACCGGTAGCCTATTCCTGTTGTAAAGGTTAGACCAGGCGATAGACATCATTGCCAGAGGCTTGTTCAATATAGCGACAATTCATGCTTGCAAATTGAGACTAAATCAATGAACCATTTATTCCCATTTACTCTAAGAGGAGGTCCAATATGAAGATATGCCATTTTTATATATTTTGTTGTTTGTGAGAATCCACAAATATATGTCAAAAAATACAATATATCATGTTGTAAAGGTTAGACCAGGCAATAGACATTGTTGCCAGAGGCTTGTTCAATATAGCAACAATACATGCTTGCAAATTGAGTAAATCAATCAACCGTTTCATTCTCCACTTACTCCAAGATGAAGTCCAATGTGAAGACATGCCATAATTGTTTTGATTTTTGTCATATTTTGAGAATCCACAAATGGATGTAATAAATACAAATAACATTTTGGCTTGGAGAGAGTTTCTGGGAAAATGATATTTCATATTGATTGTCTAGATTGATTGTGTGGGATCCGAGGTGGGAAGCATTCGGTACGTGATAAAATATGATTGATTTTCTACCATAAAGAAAGTTTATATGAAACTAAAATGATGTGAAAATGCTACTCATACGTGTATGTTCTTGAATATATACTACATTAATGAAAGATGTGAAGTGAATTAAACAAAAGTAAGATGTGTCCTCCCCCCCCCTCCCCCCTATAGAATTATACTGTGCAATTGCCTGTGTTTGTAAATATGTATGTTGTATGAAGTTACAATGCTGCATGCATTTTATACATTGTATACCAGTATTTAACAGCATTTATTATATTTCATTTATAATCGAACACAGTTATTGGTAGCTTTTTGTCATATGTGACAAAAACTTGCTCCTACAAAAAAAAGTTCATTTAATTTTTTTGATTAAAAAAGCTTATCGAATAAATATGTTGAAAATAAATACACCATGACTGAAGTGTTCTGTATTTATTTTACACCCCTCCATATATCTAAAACAATAAACTGAAACTCATTCTTTATTAAACGACATGTTATCTTCAGTTCATTAATCACAATTTAAAAAGAATTCAATACATGACCTAAATTGTATTTTCTTTGTCCAAAGTATACAGAAGCATGTCTAAGAGATATTTATTCAGTGGATACAGATAGATGACTCTACAAAAAGAAACAAAAGATCTTTGTAAATTTGTAGCCAAAAAATGCTGCATTTTATTAAAAAATAGTACTTTTTTCGTCTTGTTTAAAGTAATTCAATGATACATGATGCCAAGCAAAACAGATGAATACAATTTGGCAAATATAGTTTCAGTTTTGATGAAACAAAGGCAACTGATGTAAATCTGATTAGATAGATGGGGTACACATAATATGGAGGGATGCAATGAATAGATAGAGAAAGAGGAGAGAGAGAGATGGGGATAGAGAAGGAAAGGAGAGACAGAGAAAAATCATAGTAAAAGAGAAACATCTAGAGTGAGATGTTGAGCAACTGAGAAAAATGTTTGTGAGAAATAAGTTAAAAACTTTAATAAAAAGAGAAGAGGTGTAAAAAAGAAACAGAAAGAGAAGGTGCTGAACAAGAATTTTAGTATGTGAGAGAAAGAGAGAGAGAGAGATAGAGAACAAAAATGGACTTAGATTGATCATCAATGATACATGATGTTAAGAAAGTAATACATTGTACCAACAGTTTCTAACCCACTCTTATTGAAGAATCATAATGCATTGCGGCCATCAAATAAGATATTTATGATGCCATGTAAAAATCTGATTATACATGCAATGTTGGCAAAGGTATTACTCTTTAATTAAATTTAGCTTTTTACAAACAACAGTATTACTGGAAAGCAAATTTCATGAAATGAGTAGTTAAACTTGCTTCGCTAGCTTCAATAATGAAAAGAAAACCTGCCCAGAAAGGCCATTTATGCCAATAGCCTATAACACCTGAATATAAGGGTCAATATGTATATGCATGACCTTTGTACATACTGGCCTACAATGGATGCGGAGTACCACCCAGTAATATCTTAATATATCAAATATTAATCTGAATAATCCAGACAATCGAGAGAAAAAAATCACTGAATGCCGCAGGACTGTAGCTCACTTGACCGTGACCATACTCAACCATACGCTATCTGTGATAGTGTTAATTATTGTTTGGACAATATTTGTTTAACCGATAGATAGAAAAATGTACTTTATCCCTTCCTCTTTTCCTCACAGAACGTGAGGGTGGCAGATGCTTCATAATTACAGCTTCATCAGCATGTATGCAAGTCAAAGGTCAACAATCTATAACAAACAAAAGTTACGATGATTCTCAAGAATTAAAAAAAGAAAAAATCTATGTCAAACACTACTATCTGACTGGAAAATTAATTAATGTAATAACCAGAACGTAAACTTGGAATAGTACAATAAAGTATTACAAAAGAAAAAATAAAGTTTTAAAAAGACCTTGGCACCACAAAACTGACAAAGAATGTCTGAAATATTCAATGCAGCATCCACTTTGTAGTTTTTATATCCCTTTTTTAAATCTATATCCATTGGGCATATAATTTATTTCAAGTATTCTCATGGATCAATTACACAAAACACTGCTTCCCTACACAAAATAGTAATGTCTATGCATTAAGATATTGAAATATTTTGCTTAAAATCATCAGCTCTGTCTACATTCACAGAGAGGCAGCAATTATGCGTCCATAATCAGGAGGCAACGATATGTAGGGATATGAAAATAGACTAAGCAAACATCAAAGATTAAGTATTATCTTTAAGTGCAGTGAACTATTGCTTAATGACCTGTTTATAAAAGTTTCGTAATACAAACTTATAAACACGCACTCAAGAAATGGAAGATAATTTTGTCTCGTAGAATTCAAATTTTTTATCTCGTTTTCATAAATTGCCTATTTTTCTGGGTCAAAATGTGTGATGCAATCTATACCACTGGGATTTCAATCTTCATTTTACCTCAGAAAAAATCTCAATCACCATCCTAACCATCATGCAGGACTAGAAATGTCACTCTTTAATCTATTCAAAGGCTTTTAGAAAGAAAAAAATTGTTTCAGTTTACTTTGAGTGAAGCTCTAAACATCGAGAGCAACGTGGTCTACTTTCTTGAACCTCAGCATTTTTGGTTTCATGTTCTAGAAAACTATATGGCATGTTTGGACAGCTGGAAACTGATTTAAAGAAAATGGATGAACTTGATAAAATGTAGGTTTTCTTCTTCCAAAAGACTTAATGTAAAGAAAATCCATATACTTTGTTTTCTCAGCAACAAATTGATTGAAGTCCATTTAAACTCTTTTCACACTGGTTTTGCTAAACCCCGTACTTTGCTTAGCCCCGTACTATCCTTAACCCCGGACTATTTTTTTTGGCTTTTCACACACGCTGTTTTTAGTCCCGTACTAGCGCCTATTCCGGAATAAGAAAATTCATGCTGTTCTCACTGCAATTCGTTAGCCCCGGATATCATGAATGTTATGATTGGACAGTGGGCACCGCAATTGCAGGGTTAGCAGGAGTTAGCACCACAATTGCGGGGTTAGCCCTGCTATTTTGCAGGGTTAGTTAACCCCGTACTATAGGTGGGGCTAGCCCACTTTGGTAAATACGAGTCTGAACAGAAAGTGGAATAGGCTTAACCCCGGACTATAGGTGGGGCTAAGACACCCCCTTAACCCCACCTATAGTACGGGTTAGGCAACATTTTGCCAGTGTGAAAACAGTATTAGAGTCCTAGATATTTCAACATCTTGTACAATATCTTTTATTCCGTACACTGGTATAAACGCATCTCAGGATGCAAGGACAGGCAACGTGGTAGGTGAATTGAAAGGGAGATTTTTCTTCATTTAGATGCAAAATGAACTGCTCTAGAAACCTACTGACTGCATCACATCAAGCTACATGTAATTCAGCCATGTACAGCATATCAAAGGTTCAGTAACACAAAGACCATTTTTTTGCCAAAATGAGTATTTGATATCAAAATGTTCAAAAACATGTGTGCTTTCCAGGAAACACAAACACTTAACTCCACCCGACACCCCATTGAAGTAAATTGCTAGTGAAACATAGACTTAACTCCGAAAGTGCTCAGTGACACATAAACCATGCACTTTTTCTCAAAATGGCCAAAATGGAGTTACGTCTTTGTGTCACTAACCCCTCAATATAATGTTCCTTTGAGCCATTGTACTTTCTCTAAGCACATGTTTATACAGGTTACCAGTTGCCAAAGTGTTGGTCATGGAACTAGTGACCAAATTCTCAAGGGCATTTGCATAATCTGATATGACAATAGGATAAACAGAAAATTCTAAAAAAACAAAACATATTGCTTGGTCAATATACAAGTATTTTACACATTTGTCCATATGGTGTGTACTGAAACTGGCAAATTTTTGACAGCTTTTACATAGTTTAATATGTCATTATAATTTATATGGCTATAACTATAAAAATCCAGTCCCATCAGATTGTACCTGCCATGACACCTCATAAACTTAATCTGAATCAGTAATTTGTCTCCTGTCAAAAAGAAGGCCTGAACAGTTTAATACATGACACGTACCGTAAATAACGTTGTATAAACCGCCCTCGTGTATTAACCGCACCCCTCTTTTTCGCCCTTAAAAAAAAAAAAAAAAAAAAAAAAAAAAAAAAAAAAAAAAAACTTTTTTTTTTTTTTTTTTTTTTTTGCCGAGATTTTTTTTTTGTGTGTGTAAGATCATTACGGTACTGTAAATTAAAAAACAGTAGGGACCTAGGATAGAACCTTGTGGTACACCATGTAATAGAAGAAAAATTGGAGGAATTATTATTATAAACTAGTCTACATATTGAGATCTATCAGAAAGATTACTTTCAAACCAAGATGACAGACAAATTTGAGTGTTGTTCTAGTTTCCGAGTGGTGAGTCAACACACCGATTACCGAGCTGGGAGACATTGCCAGGCATAGCGCCAGGTGGAGGGGCATAAATTGAAACTTTAAAAAAAAAAAAAAAAAAATTTTTTTTTTTTTTTTTTTTTTTTTGGTGTACCGTGTATAAACCGCACCCCCGACTTTGAAATTTTTTCGGCGGCAAAAAAGTGCGGTTTATACACCGTTATATACGGTATATGTATTTCAAATGGCAGTAAAAGCCTTCCTGCAGGCAATCAACAGTATTCTTTATAACACCATGATTTAATTTAATTGCATACATCTCATCTCATGAATTGTACAATGCATAAACTGGAACTTCTCAGTATCAGGTGTTTGCAGTAAATGGAATACACAATTATGCATTCCATCAAATTCCATTTTGATAAAGGGCTTGAGGCATATTTCTCAATCTAAGAAATGTTCATTTGTAATCCAATGAAATTTGTAAACTGCATTAGGAAATTGCCAGCGATTCTTCTCTCGGGGGGTATCCAGCACAATACAGGTTTACAGGCTTGGTACCTCTAAGGACAGTTAGGGTGCGTTCAATCAACACTTTTTAAACCTAGAATCACGGTTTCAAAGACGTTTAGTTTAAAACATGGTTGCGTTCAAGCAATTTTTTGTCGGTCGTAAAAAAAAACGTGTTTAAAAACACAAACATGAAACGCTGAAAAAGATGCGTTTTGTATTGTGATTCACTAAAATTTGCTTGAACGAATTCTCAATCATGATTCTATGACGTCATTATCGTGGCCTGTTCCGCTTTGACCGAAAGTCGACCGTAAACACAGGCAGAAAGCGAAGTTGACCTACTTCCTGGGTCAAACTGCACAGTGTGATGAACAGTGGCTGGGCTTGAAATGAGCGAGAATCAGCGTTGATGAAAAATCACTTGAATGCTCTCCCGCAGTAACCATACTTTTTAACGGCGTTTTGATTTGTGATTTATGTTTGTGATTCTAGCTTCAAAAAATCGCTTAAACGCACCCTAAGATTAGAATGACCCAGCTGGCTATCCTGTCTCTGCCACAGGCCAATGGGGGCGCTCCGGTAGGGTGAATGTTGGTTAAACGATGATAATTTTTGCTATAATGCAAAAGTACATTTGTGTTGTATTAATTGTAACAATGCCAATTTTACTTCTTATAAGAGAATTAAAAATACATGTACTAATGCAGAGACATTAAGATATTACTTGGGTATTCATGTGCATGACTGAGCTGAATAAGTGATCAACAATTGATGTAAGAAAAGAAAAAATTAGGGGAAAGTTTACAAAAAAAATAGCGGGGTTTGAATTATCAAAATTAGTAAAACCTTGAAAGACTTCATTATATTAAATTTACCATGAGCCTACATTGTACATGTCCATCTCATGCTGATAGCCTATGGCCCCTTTATGTGGAATAAATTAATTAATTTAATGGTTTTAATTTTGTTGAACATGATGAATACAGTTTTGAACAAGATAAATCTTTTGATAACACATGTACTGTAGGTATTAATTGTACATAAAAAAAAATCTTGTAAATGGATTCCATTCTTTACTAGAAAAATAGAGTCCAGGGAAATCTTTAAAATATGCAACACTATTACTTTTTGTTGACGATAAATGTAATGCTCTTGTTAATACAAAAATGTCATCACTAAATTTTGTATAATTTCAAGTCTATAGCAGTATTTACAATAATGCCTATATTTCACAATGTACAAGTAACTAATGTCATAGCAATTGTTGTACAAATAAATTTCCTGAAGTATGACTCCTTTTCAAACTCAATTGAAAGTAATTGCCTTTAGCATTGTTTTTCTAAAGCATAACAATAACAATTAAAAGTTATGCCCAAATAGTAAAAATTGTGTAAGTTTGGGATGCACATTTGTCCAAAAATGATTTGAAAGGCTTTAGGTCTCCCATTTCTACACCAGACCCACACATGAAGCTACAAAGCCCCGTTTTGGGGGTAATAAGAAATTGATTAGTACATTACCATATACCTAACGGCACTAGAGAGGGATTCAACTTAGTTTGCACCCATGTGCAGTCACATTTTCATAATTTAATGATACTCTGGTACCATAATCTTAACCAAAATGACCTGCAGGCATTGCACCTCCAGCCAATGATCTAATTAAACCTGTTTGTATGTATTTTCATATCATGATTTAAAGGCACTCAATTTTATATTTGAGTTCATATACTGACTCTTCATTCATAATATATTAGTACTTGATTGACATGTTCACACCCTTACTTCTGTTTACTTTTATACAATATGAACACATTCTGGCTTTGAAAATTAGATTTTCCTCTATACAAATGAGTGTAAATAGATCTGTGTTACATGTATAAATGAATACTGATTATTTCAATTTCAAGTTGGTCTGTCACTGAAAATGACTCACACTTTTGCTAACATCACTATGAACATGATAAAACACATTCATGGGTGTGAGGAGGATTCAGTTGGCATGTTCCTATTTTTTCTTCAGTTTTTGATTGTAACGACAAAGTAGATCTCACACAATGATATTTCTGCCTTGCTTAATTAACCCATTGACTTCTGCATTCATTCATTCCCATAGGCTTAATACAGTAGTCACCCGGTATACACAGTATTGTCAAGAATAGTATACCACAGTACTGGTACGCAGCCCTCTACTGTCACGTATAAGAGAACTCTTGTAAACATTTGGAAATTGTCCCAGCATGCAATAGACTGATGTTGAAGAAATGTTGTTCATGACAACCTGTAACCTTGCCAGAGGCTCGATCGACATAGCAACAAGTAATGTATGCAGACTGGGACCCGTTTCACAAAGCCTTTTTTCAATCAAATATGACAAATGACAAAAATCAGTGACAAATGACAAAAATCAGTGACAAATCTGCTGATAACCCATCAAAAGTCACTGATGACAAGTTTTGTGAAACGGGGCCCTGGATTCCGAGTATTGTAGTTCATTCATTAATAACAGGTTAAGGGAATAACTCGTCACTAGGTCCCCAGGAAAGAAACATCCATATATTTGTTTCTTGTCCCTCCATAAATCAGATTTAATTGAGTAAGGCCAAAACCTGTTTTACATCACGTGGTCCAGTAGCATCAGATGGCAGTTTTCTCCACAGGTTTGTGAAATCTTCTTTGGCAGACCTGGTGGTGAAATGAAACAAAGGATGGAAATTCATAGGGTGTGGAGCCTTTCAATAAAGATATCCCCTGCTCAGAAATAGATGTTTTACATATCAAAAGAAAAATAAAATTGGTAATTTATCATTCCAGTTGCAGCAGTGAGTTAACGCCCTTCAGGGGACAGTTTCTCAAAAACCATCATAAGTGTAAGTTCATGGATAATCCACAAAACATGCTTTCATGTCATCATACATTGCAATAGGATGTCCACAAATTAACACTTACCAAAATTTTGGGAAAAAACTTACACATGGATCCTTTTTCTAGCAGATATGTTTCGATCAAAGCCATTAACAGTTAACAACTCAGTAAATTATTCAAACCATTAGCAAATTTTGTGGAAAAATGATTTGTCCTGATTTATATTCATATTAAAGCTTAAATCTATTAAAAGGTATTTCAACGAAAGGCTCTAATTTAACCAGTCCACCTTTCATCCTTGAGTTACGAAAAACACAAGAAACATCAATTTACAAGAGGTATGAATAATTAAATTTGTTACTGTATGTGTACACAAATGGCAAAAGGGGAGAAGAAAAGTAAATGCTTCACAGGATAAAGGCCCACCGGCCCCCACAAACTAACTTGTCTTCTTACATACACATGTATTTAATGTACACACCCCTTATAACATTTCACTTTTTGCCTAATGCAGCATTTGAAGCAATTTTCATGAGAGGACGGAAGTGAACGGTTCTTTAAAGGAAAAACTATTCTTAACCCCAAACCCGGTCTCGATAAAGTCCTTCGCCAAGAATCCAAGATAGTAATCTATACTTCAAGTAAACATTTGAAGCAGCTTTCATTTAGAATTGAAGTGAATGTTTTTGGTGGAATTTTTTTTTCTTGATTCAAAGCCCAGTCCCAATATTATCCTTCCCCAAGATATTAATCCGAAAGGGAATTCACAGTGAACTAATTCATGTGACACATCACTCTAAAACCTCCCATAATCTCACCTCATCACAGTCACAGATTTTTCAAGGTCATGTGACTTGCTCGATGCCTTTTCCAAGATTGCGTCTGGTATGTCCGCAAGCCTAGCCACGTTGAGTCCGTAGCTTCTGCCTGCCACACCGTCGACAAGCTGATAGAGAAAGGTCAGTTTCTCTACAGCATTCTCATCTGTTTCAAGTGGGGAAAAAAAAATATGTCACTGCATAATCAGCGAGTTTGCCAAGAGCTCCCAAGCTGAGAAAAATTTGAGATTTGGAATCCCAGAATGTGTATATCAGGGCCCTGTCTTACAAAGACTTGCAATTGAAATTAATCGAAAGTCTTTTTCTCAATCCCAAGTTTACCGTGTCCTATCTCTTATGTACATAGTTGCTATTGATATAAATTGCAAATAAGTTGCGATTAACATCGACTCTTTGTAAGACAGGGCCCTGGCCTATAATGCTAAACAAATTCTTACTTTTCGATAAGTAGTGTTGAGATAATGTTGAGATTTTAAACCCCCAAAGTTTCTCATTTACAGATCAATGTTCACATAATGTTGTCTGCACGTTGTCTTCTTCTTCTGGGGTCTTCTTGGGTCATGGTTAAAACTATAGCTCCTCAAAGATTTCAATACTGTATTGTACTATGTGCCAAAACTTTTGGAGATCACCTCTGGTAATATTTTTAACTGTCCCCCCTCACAGCAGTTGATATTTGTATATATTAAAGTATACAAGTTAATGCCATTCAAACTCTAAACAGACAATGTGTCAATAAGTAAATGCTATGAAATATTAAAAAACATGTTACAACATACCCTCTGCATCATGCAATAGAAAAGACATGTGGAAGTTGCCAACTTGAGTAGGATAGTGGTCACTCAGCTCAGCGAGAGGTGGGTAGTGGGTCACAAATAGGGTCAAGCACTTGACCTGCTCAAGAAAAGGAGATATTAAATTTGGTTTTAGCATAATATAGAAACTTAAGTGTATTACAGAATAGGCCAATCAATAAATATGAGATTATTAATAAATGTATTTCATTTATTGTGAATTATTTATGTTCTTGTGGTCTCCATGATGAAGGATCTCCAATACGAAAGGTCTTCTCTGGAGCTATCATTACCATACAGCTCTAGGAGTGTTCTAGAGGAAGAGAGAGAGAGGGAAGAGAGGAGAGAGAGAGAGAGAGAGAGAGAAAAGAAATAGACGGAGACAGACAGAGAGATTGGATTTGGTCCCCTTTGAAAAACAGCTTATAGCTGACAAGGGCAATCCATCCCATGAGTGGAGAATAAATAAATAAATAAATAAAGGAAAGAAAAGAGAAGAAGATTGAACAAGAAGAAAAAGAAAAACAAGAACAAGGAGAGGAAGGGGAAGAAGAACAAGAAAGAAGAGAAGAAGAGAAAGAAGAAAAAGAAGAGGAGGAGGATAAAAGAGACCTTAGCAAGCTACAAGTGTGTAGTCTGCACAATTTCAAGTTGTTACAACATTAACATACATAACACATGGATACCACCCAAGAACACAGAAAAGTGTTTAGAAAGTGGTCTAGACAAAACGGTCATGTATGGCACTATGGCTTCAACAAAACTATGGCTTTGCTCATTAAGAGAATGGCATAACAGCAATAATTACATAAAAGGAAAGTAGAAAACCAATGCTAATTAAAAGTGTCACAAGGGCAACTTATTTTATTTTATTTTATTTTATGTGAAAGGTAAAGACCAGTTTTGGAAACGCCCCCCTCTCAAAAAATGAAATGGAAGCTCTTATTACCAATCATGTGAAAGAATATGTTTTGACTAATACGTGATCATACATATTTTGCCGAGAAACCGCCTACTAATTGATATATTTGGTAAATTATTATATCTATATTTGGACCTGATAGATATAACGCACGTGTCGCGCACGTGTGGGGGTAGTCCCATATACATCTTTCTGTGTACAGTGCTTGTAACTTTATCAAGACTGGGCCAAATATATGCTAGATGATCAACCTTTTTTGATCGATTTCACAATGTTTCTTTTACAATGCAATCAAATGACCATAACTGGTCTTTATCTTTAATAATTTCAAGAGAAAGTTGAGCTTTTGTAAAAATGAAAATTATTTGAGACTTGTGTAAAGGTCAGATCTAGTGGATACGTCACCGGACTGTGGATCCCATGATTTCTATAATTTCTATCACGAATAGTATTTACATTGATTAAAAAATGATTTTATGGTTGAAATTCCATTCTCACAATGAGAATGAATTGCGATATCATGGTTATTTAAAACAATAATTTCAATGTTCATATAAATGTTTTTTTACAATATCTATACATTGTCGCAACTATAACTCCAGATACCACCACCACCACCATTGCCATTATTTACTAATCAGTTCAATAATCATTTTTTGTAACTATTCAAAATCATCATGAGCATCAAAGATGATCCTGCGCCTCACCTCTTCAATGAGATGCCTGGCCGTTGCAAAGGCGATAGCTACGCCGTCGTGCGTGCTGGTGCCCCTCCCAAGTTCATCCATGATGACCAGGCTGCGGCAGGTGGCCTTGGCCATGATGTCCGACGCCTCCAGGAGCTCAGACATGAAGGTGCTGCGATTCCTGAAGATGTCATCAGAAGCTCCCATCCTAGGTCATGGTGAGATGGAGAGAGGGTTGAGGGTAAAGGTCAAGTTAGAGTTGCATTTAAAAGTTATCTTTCCCTTTTGCAGGACAAAAAATATAGTATTTTACATAGAAGAAACTACCCTCAAAATAAATGTAGTGGTCACAGATTTTTGTGAAATAATCGCTTAAAATTTTGAATGGGATTTCAGGCGAGTCGCCAAATAACTGGCTCTTTATGTTTCACTTAAATACTACAGAACTTATGATGACCAAACACTTTCAAATGGGATATTGTTATGGCATAATTCAAAAACATCCAAACCAAATTTCATGTCTAAAGAGTAAATGGCAAAATGTACACATTGCTTTTAAGGTGTACCATGAATTTTAAGCATGCACATACGGTGCATCGATTAGTCTACTCACAAGTCATGTTATATTAATTGAGAGTGTATTCAAACTGTCTTTACAGAAGTTATGTAAGGAGCTCATATTCTGAATATATTATAGCTTTGCTGAACTATTACTCTTCAGTGATTTGTACACTTAAATGTCAGAGTTCCACCAAGCAGTGTACCGGGTGGTTACCTGGTAAAGATGGCATCTACAGCTCCTATGGATGCGCTTTCAGCAGGAATATAGCAACCAAGCTGAGCCATGATTGTGATCAGAGCCACCTGTTTGATGTAAGAGCTCTTTCCTCCCATGTTAGGACCAGTGATGATCATACAGTTTAACCCATCCACCTGTCATGGTTTATTTTATAGAAGTATAATTGTTGATTAGTCAAAAATTTCTCCAAGCAACTAGACTCAATAATCAAATAATGTTCTGACAGAAGTCTTGATTTCGAACCCAAGCAACAAGGAGAACATTTAGAAATACAGGTACTAAAGTCAGGCAGATGCCAAATATACAAATGAGGTGACTTGTTTGACATTCAGATCATTGATGATTACACTTTACAATGTATTCCATCCACAGATTTAAAAAAATGTTCATTTGATCACGGTTTAAACAAAAAACAATGTTTTATTTGTTGATATGCATACAAAAAGAAAAGATACATGCCACTACCTAACTAGCACCAAGTCATGAAATGTAAGTTAACAAGAAATGTGCCACTCTTCCTTTCATTGCTAAACCACAGGGTGAACAGTTTATTAATGCAATCTCATCTGAAGTTTTACCCATTCAAATTTTGTTGCAGTAGTTTAAATTGATTGATACTCAAATTAATTCCAACTCTTGCACACATGGCCCACAGTCAACCTGCAATCTTAACTTACATTGATAGAAGTGTCATTAGGCACATACTGATCCCCATCAGCCTTCAGCGTGCTCACCACGGGGTGACGTCCCCCTTTAATTTCAATCTTGCAAGGGCCATCATGGACAGTAGGTCTAATCGAGAAACAAAAGACAAAAACTATCACAATTAGGGAGGAGTACTGCATTTTTGAGGTTTTTCATGGGTTTGGATCTTCATGCTGCGCTAATACACATAGACAGAGCATTCAGTCTAGATCTGTCTCTCTCTACCCATGTGCGGTAGACTAGTTACAGCCTTATTCTTGTTAGAATGATGTGAGAAAAACACTTGTTTTAGCATGTAATATGTTGGATCATGGTTACAGTTTTAAAATCTACAAGTGTTCTCAACAATTGCTCTGAACGGAATAGAGACATTGTTTTAATGAATTAGAGGCTATATAGAAATAATATCATCCTTAATATCATAATCATTATCATTTATATAAATCAATTAAACAACCTTTCATTTAATTCAGAGTTGTAAATAGTTCTAAGCCTTCCCTCTAAACTGCTTTGTCTCCCAGAAGGTACCGCCTAGTACACCAAAACAAAACATGAAAGAAATAACAGAACTGTACCTGCAATATCCATCTTGCTTAGATACAGTTGCCATAGAGAGGAGACAATCAAAGCTTGCCAGATGCTGTACTGCTCGGCGGTATGTGAAATAATTCTCTCCAAAGGACCTAAGGAATACATATATTAACTCTTTATATGCCATACAAACTATTACCCTGTACCACATTGTATTTACCATGGGATAGATATACCAAAAGCTTCAAGATTAATTTAGGGATAAACTTGAGTTCTGGTAAAAAAAAAAGAAAATTAATTCTCACATAATCAAATGAAACTTGCACTGAATGTTCCAAGGTTACAAATAAATGCCATGCTCCAAACAATTTTGGAAGAAAATGTATACTGGCTGAGTAATGAGCATAGAAAGATAAGGAAATCAAGGTAAGCTAGCCCCGACACCATTTGTGTAGTCCCATATACATCTTTCTGTGTACAGTGCTTGTTTCTTTACCAAGACTGGGCCAAATTTATTATGATTTTGATGACTCCAGAACCTTGCAGTGCACACCAATACTTACATGCTACATGATCAACTTTTTCTGATCCATTCCACACCTTTTCTTTCACAATACAATAGCATTACCAAAACTCAATTTTATCTTTAATGTTTCCAGTGTAACTATACTAAGGTGTTTAAAGTGTTACCATAGAGCTGATTAGACCGATATGGATGAATTTGCAAAGGCACTCTGGTGCAATCCTTCCATTAATCCGTGCCTGTTGTTTTGTGCAAAATTGCACGTGTGGCAAACAAGCTACCATGCATCATGGTGAAGAAAGCAATCAAAGAGCCAAATTCTTATTCATTTGTTGTGATTCGGTTCTAATATGAAGCAAACATGAAAATGTTCCTTCTTTGAAGACTTGACGAGATCACCTATTCATAAACAGTTCAACTAAATTGATAGACATTTATTACAATTTTTCCTTTCTTTCAAATAAAATTAAAGATATTGGAAAGAAAAAGTTTGCAATCAATGCATTTGTATGTAATGATCTATATATTCTAAATTGACAACTTTGTCACATGAATGTAAAAAATAGTAATGAGGAAAATGTTTTGAGAAAAACTGATGATGCATGTGTGACCCTGGATTAACCTTGAGTATTACATATAGATGAGAGCATATTAACTTTGATATGATTTTAAAATCTCTGCTAAAATTCAAGTTGCATACAAATACAACTGATAAACATATTTTAAAGTGAATTCCCAAATAGCAAAAGGCTAATCACAAACTTACTCTAAGAATTCTAGCCATGCATTCTGACACTCGGCCGCTAGCTGCTCCCTGAGTTGACAAAGACGCTTGAAACTTTCTTCAACATAGGGTGGCCGGTACCTCGATACTTGCTTTGTTCTGCAATGATAAAATACAGGGATATCTATTATGAAATGGGAAATACATGTATGCCTAGGGAGGGTGTATTACCGATGATATGAATTATCAATTTAAGAGAAACCAATTACAAATTATCTTCTTTTATCTACCTCACTTTAGAAATCTACCCATATGATTGGTTGAAATTGGAGTCGTGATTTTAGCCATGCCGCCTAACAGTCAATAGTCTTTTGAAAAGTGCCCTCATGCCCGCCTACCGGTCAATAGTCTTTTGAAAAATGCCCTCATGCTGCGATTCCTGTTGGTTTACGTGTTCAAATTGGCTTTGTGTGAGCACGGACACCCAGGCGCGCCTCAAATGAGTATTGAAATTACTAAAATCTTCTTCAAAAGATAAAGGTGTTTTCATTCACACCAGCAATGATATCTTGTGTCATGTGTGGCTTATAAACAACAAACAACAGTGTGAAGTTTTCATTTAATTTTGTATTTTGACTTCATTTGTAATACTATCTTTTTCCAAGTTTGGTTGACGTAAAGCATTCTGAAAGATTACTGAAGACTAGCCAAAAATGTTACACTTTTAATCTGATGACTACTGAATTCTCTCATTCCCATAGGTTTAATACAAGGACCACCTGGTTAGAGTAAGTAACAGGTTAAATACTTGTAATCAATGTTCTTACATTTTCCCCGCATTTCTAGCGATTTCGAATAGTGATCTGAATGTTAAAATTCATCAATAAAGAATGTTCATCTTGTTTAACAATAGAAGGGTAACATATACATCTTGTTTCGAGACTGGTATAAAAAATGATATGTTATAATAGAGAGTGAAAAAAATAATGGATGAGTCTTAGAGCAAAATTAGATCTAAATTGATGGGACTTACCCACTGATCTGGAGCCAATCCTTGGGAACCTTCTTCACTTGGCTGTTCTTGACTTCAATCATATACTGGGTTAAAATGGAAGACAACTCAACATCGAAATCTTATCGTTCACTATTTATCAATTCAGAAGTGTGCAATTAAGAGTCATAGACTACTTCATTAAAATTAATTAAAGCTCTATGTACACCTCAAATGATGATTCAAGGACAATGACCCCGTGGATAACTAACACCCAAAAACTACTATCCAATGGCAGCACCCTTCACCCAACAAGCCCAAGGAACCCACTCTAGAAACTACTCCCACAACTAAGCCACAACATTACTGACAACAATCCTACAAAATAATGAGCCCTCTATCTCTGATCAACTAAGCCACAAGGCAAATTATTTATAAACAAATTCCATACTCAAACCAGAAACAATCCTGGATAACTACATCTACCTCTACTACAAAGGCTCTCTTAGCAAAAGACAACCAGACAACCAGTTTAGTTTGTCCTCATACATATATGTGCCAAACAAATATGTAACATAAGCCACTGAGCAGTCCTAGAACCTCATGAGTTCAAGACACATCGTAGTGGGTTTTCATGGGGAAATGGACACCATTCTAGTGTTTACCCAGTAACAGGTGTTGTAAGTCACCAAGAGTGGACTTCACCTTTAAGACAGACAGGTCTTGCGTGATGCCCTGTCGCTAGCCTACCACCATATGGAATTCTCATCATATATATCAAAATACTCTCAACCTGATATATTAAGCAGGTTTGAGTATTTTCTGGTGGAACCACGTGTTCGCTGCTTCAGAGACCTTTGTACACACATGCAGACACATTACCTGTTAATTCAACCAAATCTAGTGTCAGCGAATTATGGTGCAATACACACTGACACTAACTTCTTTGTGGCTTTAATATACATGCACACACCTCGTTTCCAGACACCGTCACATAGTCAGCGGTTGGCATGGCAACCTCCTTCCGTAGTCTCTGCCGGTGTTCAACCATCTTGCTCTTGACTGCTTCAATCTCTTGCATGCATTGGTGGACGGATGGGAACTGAGAAGGGTCGGCAAACAGCTTGGTCTTATCACCATCCCTGATAAAACAAAACAAAAAGCAGAAAATAGGTGATAAGGAGACTGAATATAATGTCTTTAGGGTAGATTTTTATAGTAGCTATCAAGATGCCAAAAAAAAGGAATAATATAATCTTCTTTAACACTAGACTGTATGAAAAATTGTTCATAGCACTCCAAAGGCAAATAAATGCTTGATAGAGTCACTCTCCTTACACTTGATTCTAAAAGGAAGCTATAGTAGCTTTCCAAATATGCTTACTATCTGATTTTTTTTTTTTTTTACAAACTGCAGGATGAAAATCCTCCTATATAGCAGATTCTGGAAGGAAAGGAAGCATACCAATCCAAAAACAACCATGCATGATAAAACCATTGGTTTTACATTAGCTTCAGGAAAGATGTGATGTACATAGTAGCTATTCATAAGCCGAAATGCATTATAAGATGCCTATTCCTACACTAGTATAAAAAAAATACAGTTCATATTATCACAGCAAGATGATTCTACATTTATTTATCTAAACCCTCCTGCACCTCACCATGCACGAAAACTCAAAACAGCAACAGTATTAAAGCCCCGCTTCACTACTTTTAACTACTTGCGCTCTCTATATAACAAGCAATGCCTAATCGGTGACCATTGGTCCCCCAAGGTACCCTTTTTCTAATGTTAATTGAGAGCTGTTTTGATGAGATAACAACCTGTCAGTGACCATGCAGGGAGGTCCAATTCCGCCTGGTCAAACTAGTGCAGATAGGCTTTCAAGCAAACAAACCAAGTTTACCTTTGACCATGTCTGTGGTGGTTTTTTTAATGAATCTCCCTTCACCTCCTCATTCTGCTCTTACCCACAGTTAACATATACTGTAAACGCTGTTATTTTTGCATGATTAATTTTTCGCGCTGAGCGACCCCAAAACATATTTGCGGGTTCTTAAATTCGCGTTGCACACTTCACTCCATTGTTTTCATTCCTATCGTGCACGAAAAAGTGTAAATTCAGCCCGTTTAATACATGCATGAGAAATCATGCTCATATTTTCGCGAGTTCTAAAATTCTAGCTTGCCGATCTTAGCTCGAAATCTGCGAAAATTAATGTCCCGCAAATATTTCTACTTTTACAGTACATGAATATGTATGAGGTTCTTAACAATGTAGGAATACACTCACCTGACTGCTTTCTCGTTGATGGAAGCTAGGAAAGAATCAATGCCTTCTAACAGCAATGGCATCTGGATGAGGATGTCTTTGAGCAGAACTGATTTGATATCAACAGACTTGCGCAAGGTCTGGACGGTCAATCTCAGCCTAGACAAGGCTCTTGTCATTGTGACAAATTCAGCTGGAGAACACTGCAAACAAATATGAAAGTCAGTAGAATTAGCTAGAGTATGAAGAGAAGTCCTGAGATATGGTATTGGCAATTATTTTTGACAGAATGCAACACAAAAATGTAACATTGTTGTATACAGAACATATACAGGTACCCGTAGCGCGCCATTTCTGAAAAACTTATTATCAATAAAACTGTGTGTCATAATCCTCCAAAATAAAGTTGTTCAAATCTGATCAAATATAAAGTTTTAAGTAGTTTAAATCATGTATAATAACTTGTTATTAATAAGAGGTTTTATGTAACAGGGCCCCTTTCATGAAACTTGTTATCAATATATAAACAAGTGTCACATTTTTATAAAAAATAAGTTTTTCGACCAATCAAATGCAACGATTTCAGTAGCTAATAACAGCTACTGCAACAAGACATCCAGGAGAACACTGCAAACAAAAGTCAGTAGAAATACCTAGAGTATGAAAAGAAGTCTAACAGCTACTGCAACTTGTTATTGATAATCAGTTTTGTGAAACAGGGCCCAGGTTCATATCGCTGTTTACAAGTACTTTTGATACATTCTGATGATTAGATAATACCTTCTTGTGGTAGATGGAGCACAATCCTCTTTCAACATCAGGCGACCAGGAGAGAACTTGATAGAGCTTGTCTAATGATGGAGAATCAGTGTCCAGAAGTTCTGTTACAGCCTCAAGTCTCGATTCTATGTTCCTATTAAAGTAGGATGGGAAATACTGCCATTTTAAAAAGGGTTGACTGTTAGGTTTCAACACCGGGAGACCTGGAAAGAACTTGATAGAGCTTGTCGAGTGGTGGAGAATCAGAGTCCAGTAGCTCTGCCACAGCCTTTGTATACAAATATACGATGTCTTTCTTGGCTCTAGCAAACTATGAACATTCAGAGGCATAAATAGTAACTCTCCCTCGATGCAAATTTATTACAAATGTGCCCTCGGGAAAGTTACTATTTTTGCCTCTCCATTAGCTCATAGAATTGGCTAGACCCTCGAAAGGTATTGTATATTTGTATACTATTATCAATTTATCATTATTATTACAATTTACCCCCTCCACTCCCCTCTCTCTCTCCCTCTCTATTTTTTTACTTTTTCAGTTTTTATGTCTTCTTCTTCCGATAATCTTCAAACGGCTATACAGCAAACAAACTATCATTTCATTCAATAGATGATTGAATGGTTTCTTGATTAATTACATTTTCTTTTGCAATGATCCACTTACTGTATATCTGTAAGAGGCTGAGACAACCACTTCATGAGCTGCCTCTTTCCATAGCGTGTCTTCGTGTGGTTGAGCACCCATAACAGTGTCCCTTTCTCACTGCTGTCAACCTGAGATAGGACATGTCCATCAGTTCGAGAAAATTAGAACATAAAACTAAAACCCTGTTTGGTCATCAGTATTGTACTGAGTAAATTTGGTATGGTATCCAAATAGACCTGTTTAGTTATTGCATACACACTAATGTACTTGAAAAAAAGTTTCACTTGAATAGTTTCACTTGACAACTCAAAAGTTTGTAAGGACCTTGCCTAACATAGCAACGACAGTGTTGCACTGACTAAAGCTGGTATGGTATCCAAATAGACCCTTTTACTTATTTTAAACACACTACTGTACTTGACGAGTATTTGCACTTGACAACTCAAAAGCTTGCAAGAACCCTGTCTGACATAGCAACAGCAGTGTTACATTGACTAAAGTTGGTATGATATCCAAATAGACCTGTTTACCTAGTTTAAACACACTACTTTACTTGAACAGTAGTTTCACTTGACAACTCAAAAGCTTGTAAGAACCTTGCCTAACATAGCAAGTTAGCAACAGCAGTGTTACACTGACTTAAGTTGGTATGGTATTCAAATAGACCTGTTTATTTATTTTATACACACTACTGTACTTGAAAAGTAGTTTCACTTGACAACTCAAAAGCTTGCAAGAACCTTGCCTGACATAGCAACAGCTACAGCATGAAACATGAATTTAACTACAGAGATGTCATTATGCATTTCACATGAATAGGTTGCTATCCACAGATTCTTGAAAGAAACATGCTTAAATTTAAATACATTTACATCATAATTAGGTCTATCGATGTATTGCATTGTAGTTTTTCTTCCTCTACATCAAAAGCGAGCTAAGACTCAACAAAAAAATGACATTCCATACAGTCAATATGAATACTTATTATATTTATTACTTTTCAAGTTGGGATTCAAAACAAATAATCAAAGAAAAAGAAATGAATTGATCTGCACGTACATTCTATAATAACATTGGAAGCTAAAAAGACGATGAAAACTTACTTGGTTCTGAAATATTTCTAAATTGCGGAAGGCACATGCATCTAATCTCAATGCATCCTGTGAAGAGTTGAATGCTCTCATGTTGCTGAATGCAGAGAAAAAAAAGATAAAAATGAAAATGACTTATCAAGTAAGGTGATGATAATAATAAGATAACAATTAATATGGATATTTATATAGCGCAGTTACTATATGCAGGCGCAGACCAGGGGGGGGCCAAGCGGGCCTTGCCCCCTCCCCCCCCCCCCCCAAAAAAAAAAAAAAACCTAAATGCTTACAGCATTCAAGATATCCTTCCTCACGGAAGTGGCCACCCTTGCTTTGTAGCGGCTAAAAGACAATCCACATTTTAACAGGAGATTTCAGCCATTACCCTACCACCATCATTATAGTAATGAAGAGGTCCATCTGTAACAGGTAATTTTCAAACCGATTGTGAAGAAAGAGCCCCTTTTTAATATCAACAAACCTTGTAGCCTGTAGAATCCTATGTAGATTGAATTCTTTCAAGTATTTCAGCAAAGCAGCTAAACAACAGATCACAGGTTTGGGTAAACTCAAGACTGATTGAAGAACTGAAAGGATTGAACAACACATGTACAAATACATATTTAATAATGTTGCAAGACACAGATGGTGTTTCTTATGAATGTATAGGATTTGGTCACACTGAAGGCAAAGTGGTAGCACTATCTATTGAATTATCAAAATGATAAAGACTTTGCATGTATAGTATTCATGTACAAATTCATGTTCATATCTAAAATTTGTTGGTCATGTACGAAATACGTGCATGTTTATTAGGCACACCTCTGGCTAATGGCAAAAAAAACAGAACATGATAATCTTGTTGATTTGATTACTACGAAACCTTACAATCAAATTTATAATCAAAATTGCTTTCAGTTTCTTTCACCACCTTTTTGCATGGCCAGGCCATTCATGCCACTGGTTGCTCTCCCATTATAATCTTTGGACAATTTTTTTTCCTTCAATAATAAATTATATAAAAATGTAAATTCTGTTGATTTGTGACCATCATTTGTTCGTCCCTTAAGAGACCAATGCCAGTATATGGCGAGCTAGAGCAAACAGTGACATGAAAGGCCTGCCATAGTTAAGTCCAACTTAAAGTTGATCTTAGTCTCTGTGAAACACTCCCCAGAACTCAAACTTATCATTAAAGGTTACATATATTAACAGGGAGATCTGATTGGTACAAGCCTGTAGAAGACCCAATTGTGTATTGCAATCACACCTTACCTCCAGTCTTTGCTGATGGGGTTTCTGTTTGGTTGCCATAGAAAGATGAGACTTCTTCTACTGCACCGGTATACTTGAAAACATCGGCTGGTAATCGCTCTACTCGAATGCAGTCTTCAGTTTGGTAGCTTTGATGAATATTAAAACAAAATTAGCAAACCAGATGATGGAAATAAATTATACATCCGGAACAGTTGTGAAAACTTGACATATATGCAAGAAGAAATTAACACATTGTTTATTAAAACCAGGTGGTCTGTATTTACGCCATGAACATGAGAGAATTTAGAAGCCAAAAGGTCAAATCTTGTCTACTGGTCTTAAAATTAACTTTTTAGAACAAACCTTATCTGCCATTAGTTGTCCTTCGTGGGAAAACCTGCAGCAGGTCTTCAATGTTAAACAAGAAGTGCATCCCATCTAGCTTATCCATAATCCTCTCTCCCAATCACCTGAATTCATTCATACACCAGAAAATATCTGTAATGTTAATGTATTACAGACAGGGTAAACACAAAAATTGTAGATTTGCATTGGGCCTTTCTTTGGAGGAAAAGGCATGTAACACCTGGCAGATTTTACTACAAATTCAGAATTTTTTTGTTTTGTTTTATAAAGCAACAACACAGTAGATAAAGCAACAATAAAGTAGATATGAGACTGTTATTCAGAAGGGTGAGCCCACACATGCTCTGAAAACATTTCTTTGGCTGCACGCAAAGAAGCCGTAACTAAGAATGACAATAAATAGTTCTTACTGGCTTCTTATAAACAGCCAAGGATTTGCTCTGGGCTTTACATTTCCTCAACGATACAGGGTTAGGGATGTAGAGGTGCTGTGGTTTAGAGGATAAGTCTCTGGACTGTAACCACAAGGTACAGGAATTGAATCCCACAGCGGCACTGATGTCCTTTTACGAGGCATTAATCTACCTTTGCCACACTTGACCCAGGTGTAGTAAATGGGTACCTGGTAGGATTCATCCCTTGAATGCACTGAGCACTACGGTTGCAGGAGCTAAAGCCAGCAGGGTAATAATATCCAAAGTCCTTTGGAAGCGCACAGAACCGCAATGTGATTTGGGCTGTACAAGAACAGCATATCATTATAACCGTTGCAATTAAGTTTTAGGTTACCAGTAGGTTTTGGTCAGCTCAGGACTAAGCTTAGGGTTATGTATAGTGTTTGGTCAAGAGTTGAAGTTAGGAATTACTAGGTAATTGATCACAGAGCAATAGACCAGTTCACGGTTAGCACATGTCCCAAATGACCCTGAATATCCACAGATCTTCCTACATGAAGAGGTCCCACTTTGGACATTCAGAAATAATGACTCCTACAGCGATGGAGGTGCTACATAAATATCCTTTGTTTCCCTTTTTCAAAGAATACTTCCACCTGTGTATCATGGAGTGCACTGCTAGTGCATAAATTAATGATTACATAACTTTCATGAGCACGTACCCAGTATTTTGTCTCCGTGTATTTCACACTTTGTTCTGCAATGACCTTTATCTGCTCATGCTCAGACTGCAACCGTGAACTGGCTTATTGTACTTAGAGCATAAGTCATAATAAAACCGGCACAAGGACAAACCTCATCCTGAAATCCTTGAGTAGCTTCTCTGTTCTGTCTGACAAGGTTTCTGGCAGGAGCAGCTCTACTGGCTGAATGTGATGCAGCCTGGTATCAAGCTCACTCAGATGACTGTTGTCATAGAAACTATCATAGATGACATCCCCCGTAGCTGGTTGAACTGCCTGTTAGTGGGAAAAATGAATATGTCATCAAATTCTTTATCCATGTAATTTACTGGGCTTTGTTGTCTCCAACTGTGGGATATTTTCTATTTCTTGTTCCTCTAATACTATGTTAAAGCATTCTAATATATGTTGTATATTCATCTTTATTGTAATGTGATACTCTTGTGACTGATTCTATGATAGTATAAATTGACAATTTATATTTTTACGAAAACAGCAAATGATTTGTATTCCATTAGTACTTTTATTTTTGTATACAGTAAGACCATAAAATTGAATTGAAATTAATTGAATTGAATTGCGTTGCATTGGATTGAATTAAGTTGTGAACTGGATATCATATATTCTGAAATCTAGAGCTACAATGTAGTATCAACCACAAGGCCTCAAATTATTGAGAAAGGCACATAGCAATTTGCTGTGATTCGTAACTCACTGGTAGCAATACTCCTCTCAAAATGAATGAAAGGCTGATTAAAACCACATTTCTAAAATACTCAAATTGATGTTTAATCAGTATTAAATATGAATTCCTTCACTTGATCTACAGGAAACTGTACTAGACATAAATTACAAATACACCTCATGCATTCTTATTAAAGGGATCCGGTAACTTTGTCTCAGATTCTGAAACAAAATCCTGGATTTAGCCATGCTGCAATCGTAATTATAAACCTTTAGGTCAGTCAGAAATTTCATGATTTTTACAAGCCGATCGCCTGTCTCATTATCACAATATTTATGATTGAATATCGAATTTCATTTTCCGTTTCCCTACAGTTTTTATAACATTACAGTCTATTGGGGAAATGAGAATGGTAAAATTGGTCACTCAAAGATTTTTACTTTTTGAGGCACTTCATGGTCATTTTGAAGCGCAACTTTTTTTGGGCTTCAATATTACACCATATCACAGACACTGATAGCACGTAGGGCCATGCATCTCAGATTTAACATTGTTAAATGATGCCTTTAAGAACACTTACTGCAAGTCCAATTTGAATATGATCATTCTTTGGGCTTCTGGATCCTTCTTTGGGGAGCTCACATACGCATAGGAGATAACTTGTGGGAGATGATGAGAAGGCTGTCTGTTCCTCTGCATACTGCCCGTTCTGACTGGATGGTTCCAAATGTGATCGGTGGTCCAGTCAAGGAACAATGAATGAACGATATATTGCAGAATCTTTTAATTATTTAATAATTGTATCAGTAGAAGATGGTGGTTGCCATACATCAAACCTAGCTTTCTCAAAACAATTATTTAAAGTTAATAAAATGGTCCTCTAACACACTAACCTACAACTTGTAAAAGTATCCATTAACTTAATTTAACTAAAAACACTCCATTGTTACATGTCTAAAGTAAATCTCATAATTATGCAATATTCATCTTCAAGTGACGACTGAGCCCCTCAGTAAAATGAGCAGACCACCAACCAACAAAATATTCAATGAGAGCTATAATGTTATTTGATTTATATCTTGTCAGACAGAGACAATTGAACTCTAGAGTTCTTTGGTCGATGTTTCTGCGTTTTTGACCCATAGACTTCTGGTTTATGCAGGCAATGGGTTAAATTGTCTCCTGTCTATACAAGAAAGCCATTGTGACCAGTAGCTGGACGGAACGTAAAAAGGATATCTTCACCAATCAATGTTGACTTGGTGTAGAGAGCGGTCAGCTTCCTCTCAAAGGGTTGGCTCTTGTTGTCACCAGCAGCTTTGAGTGCAGCAGTCTCCATCTGTTTGACCACGCCCACCTTGTGTCCCTTGGCAACCAATCGACGGACATGGACAAAAAGACGATGTGTTGGTATGCTGGCTGTCATGAAGTTGTGGTCCAGATGACAGAAGATGTTGAGATCTTTGGATGCAATCTATACAGGCATTTCATAAAAGCATCAAAGGAAATTAGAAAGGACTCTGAGCCATAAGTTCAATATAATTGTGATGACTACAGTGACTTAGACAAGCAACCATTAAAATGTTGTGTTCACTGCACATGGTTTTTAAAGCTTAACAGGGCAAGAAACATATACCGTTAACGAGATGATAATCAGGCAAGCTACATTCCATGTAACTATGAAATTTTCAACATTGCACCATTACAGGGAAATAGCTTACTTTTCAATCTATCAATGCCACCATATCTCATATTTTTCATCCTAAAACTATAAAAGATGAAATATTCTGTGATTTAATACTGTTATCATAATCAATGATCTGAATCATATTTCATTTCGGGGGAAGATGGAGGGGGGGGGGACTCTCAATAATTCACTGGTTTCAAGAATAAATGTTACAAATGCCTGTGCCTCTTCATGATTTTTTCACTTGCAAAGCAGAAGAACCAATCAAGCATTACCTCAGCATCTTCCCCAAAGAAGCGATACCGGTATCCACATTCCACAAGAAGAACAGTGTCTGTATAGCTCTCCTTGATCTTCATGAACTGCTGCTCCAGAGGGGTATACTGTGACTTTTTTACTCTTGAAGTTTTTTCACCGACATTGTCTGGCAACCCTGATGACGACACTCTTGGAGAGGAGGTTGTTGTACTGCTCGAACGGCGCGAGAACTTGTTTTTGAGAGCTGTTAACTTTGGCGATCCTTTGCACCGAGTAACCTGAGAACCGTTTGACGGAGTCCTAGGCTTACTAGACGTTGAACTTGCAGGAGTTGATGTCAAAGATTCTGCCTGAATAGTTTCTGCTTTTGGACCCACGGGTGAGCATGGACCTTGAGTCTCTCCTGCAAGGCGTGGAGAGCTTGAAGCATTTGACGGTGAAGGTGGGGATTTGTTGGCATCCTCATGATGCATTCCATTACTACTCTCTGACTCTGTATGGCTTGATGCAAGGGCAAAGGCATTGAGCTTCTGGAGGGTACCTGCTGAAAGTGGAGGGACGTCTCTGCTGTCTGGAAAATGCACAAAGCAAATTATATCACAAACATCACAGTTAAGTTTGAAATAGTTGTTTATCTCATAACCATACAGCTAGCTATGTTTCATTTTTGTATGTGGAAACATTCTGCAGTATAATGCTCTAGATGGCAGGCCTTGTGCAAGGTTGATAAAGGATTATGACAAAGCTCAGGAAAGCAGGGATTACAAATGGCAAATGTCCATTCTACAAGTGTGCCGACATGTGCAACTCAGACAAATAAATTACGAATAACAAGATTGGATGAAAAGTTCTGACATTAATCATACAAAGAAAAATCTATATATTGATTTCAATAGATTAATACCTTACCTATCAATTACCGGTATGTGTCTGATTTTAATTCTCAGTATTTCTAACTTGCTAATGCAACAAGAAAATGAAATAATCATCAATACACAACTCTCCCTAATAATTTCCTCACTTACATCTAACGAGACTTTTGGACTAATGCTGCTCCTAAATAATAGGCATGCAATTTTTTTTTTAGCATCAATTCTACCTGAGTTGGGAAGAACTTTGCCATCTAATTTCAGCTGTTTGGGTGAATTCTGCTGGAAGTCCTCATCCTCCCCTATGGATCGAGGTCGCTTACCAGAGAGAGAGTCTGCCGAAGCGCACTGTAGATTGAAAAAATTGAACGGAGAAATACTGACTGGGTTTTGTCAATTACTCATCTCCTACTTAGTTGGCTGATATACATTTAACAACTAAATTAATTCATATTTTGTATATTTATGTATTTTGGGGAACTCAAGAATGAAAGGTGGACTGGCTGAACTAGGGCCTTCGTTGAATACTTTTAGATGTTGGCTTTCATATATGTTACATTCTCAAGAAAAATAAAGGGGAACAATTAAATCAATTGTTCACATACTTCAAACAATTACAAAACCTGATAAGGGTATATGAATAATTAAGTTGTTAACTGTATATTGTATATATTGTTACATACTGACACTACCTTTACATTTGTACGTTGAATTAACCTTCTCCTTCAAAAAAAAAAAGATGCATAATTGGCACTCTCCCTCCCTTAATCATAGATCAGTCAATTACATCTCAACAAACTGTCCTTTCGTCATCCTATGTGGTAGTGTTCTACATCTTCATCATAATCACCATCCCCATCATTATCATCATCAATCCGCATCATCTTCATCACCGTCCTCACCATTTCTGGAGTTGCCATTACCGTTAATCTGATCAGTCATTATCTTAATGCTAAATATATTACTAGCGATATCACTAGCGATATCATTTTCGATAAGTCATTATCTTCTTCACCTTAAATCACTTGAGTCATCATCCTCATCATCATCATCAAAATCATTATAGTTATCATCATCACCATCACCATCACCATCACCATCACATCAGCTCCATCATCATCGACATCATCTTCGACATGTTGATTCCAAGAATAGCCAGAAAGCCCTAATATGTTGTAGTTTGTATTTATTGTTATTATCATGAATAATATTATTATCAATATCATCAACCTCATCACCCCCCCCCCCTCTCTTTCTCGCTCTCTCCTTATCATCATCATCATCATCATCATCATCATATCATCATCATCATCATCATCATCATCATCATCATCATCATCATCATCATCATCATCATCATCATCATCATCATCATCATCATCATCATCATCATCATCATCATCCATAGACTGTCAATGGATCTATATTAGCATGCACATAAATAACGTCCTGCCACAAAACAAACACAAAATGTCACATCTGGGACTGAGTGTAAAGCTGTGCTATAACTGGCAGCTACGGGACGTCAAAAACGGTCTTTACAGCATTCATAAGATGAACATTACATTATAACTTTTGAATAATGTACTTACATCGGATCCTCCATTCGACTTTGACGTGTCATCGACTTTCTTGGTAGATTTAGTTGCAAAAAAACGTGAGAGTGTAGGCTGCACTTTCTTCTTGCTCGACATCTTAAATTAGTCTTTGTACCATGCAAAACAATGCATTTTGCAATTTTGCTTCAGGAGAAGATTTATTTTATTTTAATTAAAACAAAAACCCGACCATTCATATGGAATGGATCTTTAATAATAATTGTCTGTTTCTGCCAAGTCAATTGTGAAAATATATGATGAAGAAACAGTAGGCAAAACGTTTCAGTGTAAAAATGCCGGAGGTAAAATGTAAATTGTAAAAAGGGGAAGGGGGGGGGGGGGGCGGGGAGGGGTGGAGCTAGGAGATGGAGGCGCGCCAAATTGTATGCCTTCAGAAGACTCTTTGTGGTTTTATTTAGAATAGTTTTGTTTTGTTTTGTTTGAGGCACTATATTGGATTGAGCTATTGCCGGCCAATCCCAATTACCCTATCCCTGGCCTAGTTTTAAAAAAAAGAAAAAAAGAATATAGCGCGTAGATAAATTAATACATCACCCGAGGAATATAGCTACAGCAGCATGCCCACAGTCTGTATTGGTGAAAAACATTTCCAGTCGATCGCTCAATATATCCCCCCCCCCCCTCCCCACATACACACACAAAAAACATGTATATTATACATTTTCCTCTTTCCTTGCTTTTCTTCCATTGCTATTTTTGTTCTCATAATTCTTTTCTGCATACATCTCATCTTTTTCAAAATTTCTAGATTTTGTGTTTATTGTCGGACATTGAGGAATGCGTTTGATTGGGTTTTTGATAGGGCTAGGGCTAAACTTAAAGGAAAATCCAACCTAAATAGACATCTACTCTAAAAGAAAGCAGAAAAATCAGAGAAGCAAACTGATGAAAGTTTCTTCAATATCTGATTAAATACAAGAAAGTTATGAATTTGTGAAAGTTGTAATCACTATACTAATGGCACTTCGAATTGGCCAAAGCGGTAATATCATTGTGATGTAGTGGCGGACTACTTTCCCATCTGCTCCAACATATAAAAGGACTTTTTTTGTAATTCTTCAAAAATTCATTGCCCTATAATAATATTAATATGCTATCTATGATATATATTTGAGTAGTGCCCCAAGCGAGAAGGAACTTACAAGAAAAACAGAAATTAATGATATTTTGTACACCGCAAATGGGAGAGTTATCCACACCCTACGTCACAATCCACTGACCGAACTGCCAATTTGAGATTTGCATAGGCTTAGTGATCTCATATTTCAAACATTCATAACTTTTTTACTATTGGTCCGATTCATGTCAAACTTTTGCCATTCTGTTTCATTTATTTTTCTGCTTTCACACAAATCAACTTATTATGAGGGTCGGATTGCCCTTTAAGGTTTAGTCAAATAAGTTGTAATTTTGGTTAGTGGAAGAGCTTTTTGATGGAGCATTTGTTACCGGAGCAAACGTTGTACAACTGATACCCTAGGTATTACAATTATTTTATGCATTCAGATGACATCTCAGCCATCTATGTCAACATTAACATTGCTTCCTCATTTCTCTCTATGCGTCTTGTACACTTCCAATGTTGATTATTCATACATGCAGATATAGACTCATATCAAAGTCCCAAACTTTCTACACATTCTTCATCAATCTCATACAAAATACAAAGAGATGCCTGTATAATATCAGGCAAGTATTCTTCACAAGTCGGTTACCAACACAGACAGCTCTGATAAAAACTGTTTAAGAAAACAAAAATACATAGAGATAGCATTGTGTTATAGATCATACATCTAATATTTTAATTCACTTATCTCGTCTCTTGAGCCAGAAAATAGCTTCTTGCTTTTCACTGGCTCCCAGAGATCACATGATCAACATTGCAGAAAGTGGTTAAAAATAAATAAAATAAGTATTAATGAGATTCCTTTTTACAGTATATATATCACACAGTGATCTTATCAACTTCTAATAAAACCAATCTGGATATAGCTACAAGGTTTATTCTGTTTTTACAATACGTACAGTTCTCAAAACATGCAAGGAATGTAAAATACCAATAATCCAAACAGGCCATTTTCGTTATGTAATCAATTTTAATTACAAGTAATTTAATTCACCCGTTACAAATAATTGTATTTCAATTTTCAGAATGCGAATTGCATACGTTACGTGTTGTTAGGTAAGACAAGCAATTATGAAAATGGTCTATTCGATTTGGCAACACAAAATCAAATGCCTTGTCTAACAATGTTATACATCCAAATAGTTATGTCTTTTTCAATGGCATTTCTATAGTGGGTTTGTAAATTTCTCTACATATGTAAATCATCTTTACTGCTTACCCGTAAGTACAAGCATATATGTAAAGCAATTAAACTGGAATTTTAAAAAAGGACTCCCTCTTGTTATTTGTACACATGTTGTTTATCATAATAACAATAATAATAATAATCTTTTTAAAGTCCAGTCCAAATTTTATTAAGTTAAACCAAAAATGGAAATTCTTTTTGCCCAATTGATCGTGAGCCCGGCAGCCACTGAGCAGCGCCAGAACGACATGTATGGATCCTGTAAACATTTGAATCAAGGGGTTTAGGTAGGTCATACCTTGGTAACATTGTGAAATAGACGCTAAACTGACCATTCCTTGGACACGTGTCTTTTTGTTCAATGTGGTGATAGTCGGGTATCTGTCTCATCGGTATGACCGAGGTATTACAAATAACATCTGTTCTTTCATCTTAATTAAATTATTTCTCATTCTCTTCTCTCTCTCCCTCCCTCTCTCTCTCTCACTCACTTAATCTCTCTCTCTCTCTTTCTCTCCCATCTATCTTTCTTACCTTCTAATCTACGTCTTATATATGTGCATGAACATATGCATTTAAAGCTATCTCAATACCAAAGTACATGTACATGTATTAACAATCGATTTATCATGTAAAATCACTCTTCTTGTAAGAACAATACCTCAAAGTTAAATATCCAATTTCCACCTGAACATGTCTCTGGATATATTTATCTACAGAAAAAGGAAGACTAATGGGGTGAAATACAGTGCTAAACCTACATATAACCTGTATTTAAGACTATCACAACCAGTACAACAGTATCGCCCACAGGTGGGAAGTAAAATCATGACTTAAATCATGACTTATACATTAAAAATTGAATACTGAAAGTTGCTCCACAACACTTGAATGCTTTCACGGTGCTATAGAATAATAATCATCATCTCAGGTTTAACTAGTGATGCCAAAGAGCAGATTGGAGACCAGCTCACATGATATGTCACAGTGTTGCCAATTTGTGTTTCACTGATGACAACTTCAAAAATTCATAAATTTCCTATTTCTAATCAGATTTTGCTCAAACTTTCACTAATTGGTTTTTCCTTTTTTCTACTTTTATTACAACCAACTCACTATCAGGGTATACTTCCCCTTTAAATTGCTGAGTAACAGGTTACAGTACCCACTGCCCGACAATGAGAATACTGAACAGAATACTGGTTAAAAGTAATACAAAGTTTTGGGAAATTTTGAAAATTGGCTGGATAGTGATTCTTTACAATTTTGATATATTTGGATGCCCACGTGGATGTATTATAAGCACTAGAAAATAGCGCCTAGGGCCATACAATGGTAGGTGCAACCATGAAAATCTCAGAATATGTAGTTATGATATTTAATTTCCAAATGGAAATAGCCAATCGGTCGATTTAGTCAAGAAACATGATTGTTTTATAGTTAAATTAATATTTTGGCCTTGAGAGGGAGCTTTGCAACATAAAGAGTTAATAATTTACAATTTCATCACTTTAGACTCGATTTCAACCGCGACAACGACCACTGAATATTGTAGGATCGCATATGCTTCCAATATGTTCATTTGAACCAAATTCATGACCCCATACCAAAACTTTGTATTACCTTTAATAGTACTCAATCAATCTCAAATTATGTCTGCTTTATCACATGGAAATACATTTCTGTAAGTGTTTGATAAGCTAGTGAAGTTTCAAACTACCCTTGTTAAACATTAAGTCAAGATATAGATTATAGATACACAATTAAATAAGCGCATACAAAAATGTTGAAGCCAATATGTCATCTAAAACAGCGTCGAAATGTTACATCCAATTTCATTGAAGTAGTATGCATACACACACACATACACACACGCACGCATACAATTAATACAATACTGTGAGAAACCTACATCTATAGTAAATATTGTTCATGTATGTCATGAATGATGCTCTGTGATGACATTGTGTCTTTAATTCTTCATATAAAGAGCAGAGGAAAAAAATTATGTCTTTGATGAAAGCAAATTTCAAAATTTGTGACCAAACTGAAAACAGCACAACAATCAGAATAATATAACAATTGATCATGTGCATGCAGAGACATTTTTACTAATCTATGCCATTACTTTATGCTTACGCAAAGGTTTGACGAATGTTAGATTCAATTTAGAACTTAAAGAGAAGTTGAGTGGTTTAAGCACTTGACTTGAAGTTTGAAGGTTGTGGTTTCGATCCCGGACACGGTACTAATGTCCTTTGACAAGGCATTAATCTACATTTGCCACACTCGACCCAGGTGAGGTAAATGGGTACCTGGCAGGAATTATTTCCTTGAAACACTGAAGCGCTGTAATGGCAGCTAGGCTAATGCCGGTGTAACAATAAATGCGCCTCGGAATAGAATTTCTAGATAGACGGCGCCATAGAAATGCCTATTAATATTATTATTTCATATTGTATCTTGATAACAAAAAATAAATGCATAAATTAACATCTTCAAAAGCTGTTAAGGGTATGTATGACATTCATGAGTAGACAAAAGCAAGAAATTTGCATAATTTTGAATAAGGTGAAATTATCTTATCAAATACATCAGAAATCAATTTGATGTGATCCAAGCTGAAATTAATGAACAAAGCAATGAAAAAGAATCAAATCAATGACATTGGTAGAACAATGAAAATAATTGTTGAGATGACAAAGATCCCCCTAGAACTGCACAAGTAAAAAATACAGGGTAAACAAATTGTGAATATTACTTTGGTAGGTATTTGGCATGTGACATAATTGTAACCTAGATTAAAAACCATAATTTCATTAGGTATATTCAGTATGCAAAGATAAATATACCTAGTTGTTTAGGTACGATCCACATCGTAATGTAACCATTTACCATGTAAATATCACAAATTTCCAATGCTAAAAGAATGAACAATTAGCCTCTTAATACAAATTTCCCATTCTTTATTTCACATTATCACAAAAAGTAAACTTTTCATGAATCTTGCATTGTATGAATTTTAATATAATTCATAACATTTTTTCCTTCATGTGACTGCTTTTTAGATGTACCTCTTTTGACGAAGAATACATTTTGCATATTAATAAATGAATAAATTTCAAATGTCACAGATTAATTTACATGTACAGGTATTCACTATTTTGACAAAGAGACCATTATATACATGAAACCTCACTGAGACGTATTTTATAATACATTTTACCAAAACATGATCTTTTCCCCTTCATAAAACCTGCGGGATATAGGAAACATAGCCTCATTTATCGTGAATATTTGTATAATACATTCAGTGGAGGTAACAAACTATTTCATTTTCTATTCTCACGTTTCTTGTGAATGTCATTCCTGAGTCAAAACTTTGTGTAATGGTTTGCATGGAAGGTTTGCATAAAGTGCACACAAATGGTGGGATAAATTAAGTTTGCTCGCACATTTGTGTTTTGGTTAAGAATAATATCTCTAATAAGAGCTAGAAGGCTGTTAACTCAAGTTTCATGAGTTATCCTCTTATGGCTCTCAGCCAAGTCAGGATAAAACAGGGTGTACATGATCGCAAATGGCAAGATAAGAATACACCGATCGGTTAGAATCGATAATGGAATGAACTTCAATGTATGTGTGTTGTCTCGTTTAACAGTATCAAGAATAATACAAGATAGAAATCATCATCTGATGTTTTTATTTCAAAATGTCTTGACAACAGGATGAGCACCTTAGTCACTTTTCGTTCTACTCTTTGCTTCTTAGCTGGCAGCAGACGGCTTTTGTCTCAAATCACGATCCTTCTTTCCGGCTCAAACTGTAGACTGACTCGACCAGCTGGCACCATTAGGATCCATTCCTAGCTGCACTATCATCACTAATTAGAGCCTCAATGTGTCATCATCCTTTCCTTCATACTACTGTCTTCATAGTCTTCTAGCTACCCCAGTTTGCATCATTGACATGAACAATGCAGGAGTTGAAGTGTTCTAGATATCAAATCTTCATTGCATAGTAGTGGTGTCATGTGACCGGTTTTTCGTGGCGAAGTTTGACAATCTGTTGGAGGGCTTCCTTTACCTCGGAACTGATCTCATCCTAAAGAAAATGGCAGAACAAAAAAGTAAAAAAAGTTTGAATGAGAACAAAAATAATTTGCTTTAAAGCGGGACTGCACTACTTGTAGCTACTTGCGCCCTCTATATAGCCAACAATGCCTAAGCGGCACCTGTCAATCCCCCATGGTCCCCTTTTTCTTATGTTAATTGAGAGCTGATTTGATGAGATAACCACCTGCCAGTGACCACGCCAAACTTGTGCAGATAGGAAAGTCTAAATCATGATTACGAAACCTGAACATTCCTTGCTTTGACTTGTAATTGTAAGCTACTCTAACCATAACCTTAAAACTAACTATCAGGCCTTTATTTTGACAAGACTCATACATGATTTGCTAAGAGATACAAATTTTGTATCTCTAAACAAATCATGTATGAGGTAATACATTTCTGCACAATTCATTAATTCTCTAGTGCTTTCTATTATGGTTCTTAAAAGGGATCCGGTAACTTTGTCTTAGATCCTTTAACAAAATCATTGATTTAGCTCATGCTGCAATGATAATTATAAACCTGTCAGTCAGGAACCCCATGACTTTTACAAGCCAATCGCCTGTCTGATTATCAAGATATTTATGATTGAAAATCGAAACCAAATTTTGCGTTTGCCAAAAGGTTTTCATAACACTACAGTCCATTGGGCGAAACGAGTATGGTAAAACCAGTCACTCAAAGAATTATACTTTTGTGAGGAACTTCTTGATCATTTTGAAGCACAATTTTTTAAGGCTTCAATATCACACCATATCACAGTCACTGATAACACGTAGGGCCGTGCATCTCAGATTTAACATTGTTAAACGATCCCTTTAAGGGCACTACTGCACACCTCACAAACTGACCCAAATCATTTCCCTACGCTTAATATTAAAGGGAACCCCTGTGTTTGTTGGTGGTTGTTTTTTCTTCTCCTTCATTCTTTATTTTGTATGTGTGTAAGTGGGGGGGGGGGGGGGGGAGGGAGGGGGAGGCGAATGGGTAATGGTATATGATAAGCTTACCTGTACAGCACTGAGTAGGTGTGCTCTGTAGATGTTGACAGTCTCTTTATGCCTACCATCCATCTCAGCAATCAGCTGCTTTAATCGTGTTACTTCTTTCAGGTTTGCCTTTCCTCCACCACCTCCTCCACCTCCATCATCTATCCCATTCATCATTCCATCATACTTAGTTCCCTCCATCTTCTTGATGGTTTCTTTCAGTCTCCTGTTCTCAGCCAGGACCTCCGCTGATTGCTTTGAGTGCGGACTACCGTTCTGAAGACCACTCCCGAAATCTTGAACCTGACTTAACCTCGTTTTCAAAGAGAGGTTCTCCGCGAGGATCTGGGAGTACGCGGCCTCCCCGTCCCTTTTATTCGCGAGTTCAATCTCCATCTCTTTGTTCCTCCCTTTCAGTCTTTTGTTCTCTACCTCTAATCCTTGGCTACTAGGGGTCTTCGCAGCATGTAGCTTTGAAAGCTGGGCACTCTTGACCAGCATCTCGTCCTCCGCTTTCCTCACCGCATCCTGCAATCTCCAATTCTCTGCCGTCAACTCTTCGACTCTCATGCTCTCCTCCTCCTCGCTCTCTGCCCGTCTCTCCAGCATCCCCACCCTCTCCATCAGTCTCCTGTTCTCCTTCTCCAGCTCCCGCCTCTCTTCCAATTCCCCGTCCCCGTTGACCCCAGTCCTTTGAGACGCCTGCATCTCTTTGACCAGCTGATCCCTCTCCGCCGCTAGCTCACTGTACTTGATCTTGTCCTTACGCATCCTATCCGTCTGTTGCGCTATGGCTTTGGATTGTTTCGTAATCATAGCCTGGAGTCTAGTATTCTCCTTCTTCAATGCATCCATCTCCTCCTTGCTCCCTGACCCACCCCCTACTCCCAGTCTCGCTTCCAGGGCATCCTTCTCTGTCTTCAGTCCACCAATCTCCTTCTTGTAGGACACCATGTCATCGGCTTGCTTGGCCAGGACTTCAGAATGCTTGCTGATGATCTCCTCCATCTCTAGTTTCTCCTGGACGAGCTCGTTGTATCTGAAGTCAGCCGATGAACTACTGACTGGTCTCAGCTGAAGCTCTTGCTGCTCGATCACTTGCTCCTGGAATCGCTCCTTTCTATCCGTCATTTCTGCGAGCTAGTGACAAAGAGAATTAAAGATAAAGTTGAGTTCTGGTCATGCGATTGCACTGTGAAAGAAAAGGTGTGGAATGGATCAGAAAAAGTTGATTATGTAGCATGTAAGTATTGGTGGTGTGTACTGCAAGTTTCTGGAGTCATCAAAATCATAATAAATTTGGCTCAGTCTTGGTAAAGTAACAAGCACTGTACACAGAAAGATGTATATGGGACTACACAAATGGTACCGGGCCTTCTTACCTAGATTTCCTTATCTTTCTATGCTCATTGCTCAGCCAGTATACATTTTCTACCAAAATTGTTTGTAATCTTGAACATTCAGTGTAAGTTTCATTTAATTCTGTGAGAATTCATTTTCTTTTTTAACAAAACTCAATGTCTTTTAAAGAATTTGATTTGTATGTTAATATTGACATGGACACATGCTATCTTTGATGTCACAATTATGAAATTACACGATGATAACAAGATTTGAAAAGATACTAAACAGAAAATGCTTGCTCTTTCATATAAGGACAAATCATATGCCAAATTAGTTGGCTTTCATGTGCAGTTATTAAATCCACTAACAAAATGCATTTAGCTATAATCCACAGAGACCAGTTTGTAATTAGCATGTTACAAAGAATATACAAAGAACATGTAGAGGTCGGAGTACTTTGTGCATTGTAGTAAAAATCACTCTGGAAAAACTACATTATAGAGGTGCTTCACAAATAGATTTTGTTTCCCATTTGAAAAGAATACCCCTTCTTGTACATCATGGAATGCATTTTAGGCATAGAATAATGATTACATAACTAACATGAGCACATATCCAGTATTTTTCTTGGTAAATTTGCCATTTGGTACAAATAACCTTTTACCTGCTCATGTAGAGATTATATCTCATGTAGAGATTACATCGGTTAGTATTCCTTTTGTATTTTCTCGAGACACCCATTGAAATATTCATTAAACTAGTAAATGGCTTGGATCCCTATAAATTATGCCAATGATAATGTTCTTTTTCCTTGAGTTCTTAATCTCAACAAAAAGGGATTCGCAAAGGTTTGTAGGCAAACTTATGTCTGGTCCAATACAGATATCAAAAGAGGATTGTAAAAGAACTCACTCTCTGAGAGACGTTTCCAATCTCATCCTTCAAGACGATATTCTCCAGCTTGACGACGCTAAGCTCCTCCTCG